>JANHGL010001101.1:36948-63823 GCA_024611195.1 Ceyx melanurus
GGCTAAAGAGCCCCAACTCTCTCAGCCTCTCCTCATAAGGGAGATGCTCCACTCCCCTAATCATCTTGGTGGCCCTGTGTTGCAGAAAGCCAGTTGCTTTCAAGTCCTTCTTTGCCTCTTTTCATTCAAATGTGGATTGTGGGAAGACCCAGTGGCTTTATTTGGTATAGTTACTTTTATCTCTTCCCTGGTTTACCTTCTGAAGTGTTGATTTCCTGGTGGAGCTGTGAAAGCATCAGGTTCCTGTATTGGATGCAGCAAGTAGGAGACAGTAATGTTCAAGCAAGGCTACTTGGGCTTGTCAAAGTTCTATACAGCAGTGCTAGGCACCTGGGGAAGGGGATGGCATCCACACTTATGCAGCTGCTTCCCTAATCCCCTTCCTCAAGAACAAAAAATGCTATCTAACATGTCAAGACTAGGCAGTGTTATTAAAGACACAATATAGGTTTTTCTTCCTTGCCCCAAACACTAGGATTTGCTACCTAGTTACCTAAAAGACATCATAATTCCTTTTAATTTGAAAGGTTTCACCTTTCACCATCAAATGTGTGATATCTGAGCAAGGGAAATATCTTCTAAAGGGAGTTCTCTTCTAATAAGAGACAAAGAGAAGTAATCCCTCTGCTTCTTCTCAAACTGTGACAGGCCCTATGACCTGCACTGAGCTGGA
Organism: Ceyx melanurus; assembly: GCA_024611195.1. Taxonomy (NCBI): domain Eukaryota; kingdom Metazoa; phylum Chordata; class Aves; order Coraciiformes; family Alcedinidae; genus Ceyx; species Ceyx melanurus. The sequence continues at coordinate 37,622 of JANHGL010001101.1, forward strand.
AAAAGTTTACAAGTCGTTTAGTTCAAAGTATGCAAAAATAGCATGGCTGCACTTCCAGTAAGGCTGCTTTTCTGTCCCTATTTGATGCCAGCTTGTGAGAGTGAAATTGAGTCGTGCAAGATTATCAAGATTTAATCCATTTACAGAATTCAGTTGTATGAATTCTATTTGAAAGGATTTGCACTATACATATGTATCATGACTTGTCATAGCTGCCTGCATTGACACTACATTATGTGAGCATTCTTATTCCAAAGATTAGCTACATTGATAAAATCACTTAGTGCAGCTGACCAAGCTAAAAATAAAATTATAAAAAATAGGCTGCCTTTTGGCTCAAGGATCTCACAGAGATGCCATTTTTACTTTGTGATGCTGCTATTTTTGATGCTGCTATTTTATATTTGCTCTTTTGGGAAAGTTGCTTTCAAACAATGGGTTACTTCCAAACCATTTCCTTTTATTGTTCTTCATTCACTATTCAAAGTAAAAGATTAGTTAAAAATGGTATACACTTCCAGTCTGTCTGATTGCTGTGTCAGCCAGCAAGAAATATATAACTGAGAATTATCATAGAACACAAAATCTATGAGCTGAGAAAGTCTTCTAACCACTGGTGAGTATGGTGATATTCAAAGAAAAATAATTTAAAGATGCAGAAATGTGAAATTAACACCTCAAATATTTGCACAGTCATTTAGAACTAGTGAAAAGCAGTCCTGAAGCTTTCAAGGTTGCTTGTTTGATCTATTTATGATATTCTAGGAAGACAGCAAAGAATCCTAAAGTGTGAGTCCTAAACCTCCAAGACTTGTGGGTTTTATCAGTCTCTTTCTACATTCACTTTTCTTGCTCTCAAGGCAAGACACTTTAAGACAAAACACTTTAAAGCAAAAATACCAAATGGTCCATAAACCTGGTGTCAAAGATACTGCAGACAGTTTTGCTCTTAATGTGCATGAAATATGTGCAGAATCTCTTAATCTCACTGAAGCCACAAAGTGAACTTTTATCCACTTGTACCTGCAGGAGTCTGTCCCGAAATATTATAATGTACATAATCTCTGTTCAGAAAAGATTTAAAAGCTGTGGGGTCTGGCTGCATGTTAACAAGTGTAAATTCCTACAACACCAGGCTTTGAGCCTCACAATGCAGTATGGGATCATAGATGAGTTTAGAATTGTTTCTCTGCGGCATTTTTATAAGTTGACCTAGCTTCATTTGTCAGTATTAGTCACTCCTGTGCTTTGCTGAGCTGCAAGTGACAGCCTCAAAGAGAAAATATCATTGCCTGCCAATCTGGCACAAAAAATACTGTAACTAGAAGCTCAAATTACAGAGATTTTGTTTAGATGCAAGGGCATAATACTGCTCTTATTTAAAACCACACAATCCCAACTTGCTTGCCATTAACTGCTTTGGGGAACACTGCCCTGGAGACTATTTGCAGAAGGTTGAAGATCATGTTTCTCCTCGTTTTACAAGAATAATCACAATCTCAGAGCTGCTTCAGAATGAATTTTAAATGCAATTCCTAGCTCATCCTTCACTACCAATTAGGTTTGGCCAGGTTGGTACATGACGTGTGAATGTGCTGAACAAGTGCTACATTGCAGAGCCATACGCTGCCTCTCTCCTGCCGGTCCCTGTCATGTTCAGTGCAGGTGCTAAGGTCTGCAATACACAGATTGGCTTGACAGGTTGTGGAGAAGATGGAGCTGTTGCTTGTTACATAAGGAACGAGGGAGACCACAAGACCACTGAATGGCAACAGATTCTGTGATTCTGTGATTTGCTGTGCTAATAACAAGAAGTTGTTGCTTTTCATGAGCCCTAGGGTTAGCAGACCCAGACACATGACAGCTGAAGCACATTTCAGGTGTCCAAGGTTGTCTTCACTCAGCCTCCTGCTCTACATGCTTGAGGATGCCTAACTGCTTGGAAATAAGGCTTCACTTTTTCCACAAATTAAGACTCCTCCTGCCATGGCCTGGCTAGTTCTGCAAGGAAAGTCCTCTTCAGAATCTGGCTCTTTATTTTCTTACTCCACTCTATCCTGGGGCACAGCCCACTCATTAAATGGTGTTTGGAACCTATCCCCTTTCCAAATCACCAGACCCTAACCAGAGGAGATTGCTCAAGGGACAAAGGAAACGCTCCTTCCATCTCAGGTTTCATAACCAAATTAGATCCTGTCAAACCAGCTGACGTTACAATTTTTGTAGCTCTGAGGTACACAAGCGCATGTGTACACAGATATTCACACATTTACCTCCCTGCTGTAGGCCACAGATGATGCAAGAAACATTCCAGCAGCTTGCCTGTTTAAAAACATTGAAACCACAAAATAATGAGGTCATATCAGGGTCCCTCCAACCAAAGGTGTCTTACTCCAAGAGCCTTCCAATGACAAGTGATTTCCCAACAGGCTGAACTTTATCACATTTCTCTGCTTTTGTTCATTTCGCTTTGGGCAACACCTCTCCTTACTGCCTACAGTGTGAAAAAATACCCTGAACACTGCATGGCTTTCTGTACAAAGGGCACTATGGGTTACTGAAAAATTCAGTGTCGAGACCAAAATCTCAGCATAACCCAGAGATGGCAGCTCTATATTTTATTTAAACATTGATCAAACTTAATCTTTTACTTATTCTGAGCGTAAAAGTCTTACTTGCTGTAAGTGATCACTATGTGTGATTCACCCCCAGCCCTTAGCAACGCAGGTCTTGTTTGGAATTTCAGCACCACAGTTTCCCTGGAGCTTTAAGAGGAACTGCATTTTCTAAACAGTGACACCTTGTACCTGGGATGAAATAATCCCACGTGGTTATCAGGCTGGATGTCAACTGGTGAGAATCAGCTCTACAGAAGGAGCCTTGGAGATGCTGATGGACAATGACTGGGCACGAGTCAGCAGGGCACCCATGCAGTGCTGAAGGCTAACAGCATACTGCACTGCATTAGGTAACACAAAAGACTGAAACAATTATTTCCTTCTATTTGGGATAGATCTGGAGTGCTGTCACTAGTTTTGGGTTCCCTAGTACCAGGCAGATGGTGACAAACTGGAAAAGGGGTTGGAGGGGCATGGAGATGGCTGGGGGGAACATTATATTATGAAGAGTCAGAGAGAAGCATTTATTCATCACTTCCATCTCCAGTTCAGGAGGTATCTAATTGCCATCTTCAGCTCCCTAGTGGGTGACTGGAAAAAAGACAAGACTAAACTCTCCTCAGAGGTGCTCCATTGCAACAAGAGAAATTCTGGTTGATTAGCTGTTAAGAAAAAATACTTCATAAGGTGTGGTGGCAGCATCAGAACATGGGCCCAGGGAAGTGATGGAATATTTATCCCTGGAAATACTCAAAGCTCAGTTGGACACAGCCCTGAAGAACTTGTTTGATATTTGTGTTTGCTATGAGCAGAAGGTAGGACCAGATGACCTCCAGTGGAAAGGTCCTTTCTCACCAAAATACTTCAATGATTCTAACATGCCTCATAACATGTGTGCAAAGATATTTAGCACACTTAGTGTATCATCACTCTGTCAGGTATCATAAACACTTTCATCAGCTGGAACACTGCCAAGCTGACTCAAATACTATACATCTTGTCTGAATGCAATGAATAAGACACATGGCAGTTTCTGTGTATCTCCATTAGCCTTGTGCCATGAATGTTGACATTCAAAATTAGCTGACCTGGAGGCCTATTCCCCATTCAACTCAAAGCTTATCTTGAGCTTGCCTGGTTTGCTGTAAAATGTACTAAGGCTCACAAAGGCAGGTCCTCCTTCAGAATCACGTTAACCACAATTTGGATTTTGGGGGAATCAAAGCAAAGCTCACACAGTTAAAATCTAATGAATCAAACCCTAAAAGATCGATGTTCCTGAATAAAATGGGAAACCTCACATAGAGCTCCACAGACCTGCCTCTTGCTGCTTCACTCTCAGCATATAAGAGGGGTGGTGGGCAGTGACATTTCTCCCACATTGGCATCTATTCCTGCAATGCTAAGCGCTAGCTCCTATCACCCGTCATCCTGTTTTGAAAGCTCTGCTACAGCATTTACGTTCTTATCTTTGTTTAGTCAACACTGGCAAATAAAAGCATAAACAAATAATGTCTACTGTACAGCTTGGCACTACTGAGATGTTGCCATTTGTGTTCCAGTTGATTTTTATTTGCAGTCTCTTATGCTGGTGACAATCTTGGAAAGTTGATACATCCCAGTCATGCAACTGTAAACCTGATATTTTTATGAGCCTTCTCATTCTATTAAAATGAATGAACAGGTGAACACAAGCAATGAGAGAACTGGGCTAAATATGAAAACATCAATACAGTAAATTATCTGGAACAAGTCAATGTAATTTCACCTCATTTCCTGACTTAGGCAATGCACTAGGAGATACTCAACTGCTCCATGCGATTAATTTAGAGAGTTATCTGACCTATAAAAAAAAGCAACCACTTTAATTGCATGATCTCTCTCTATTTTCAGAGAAAGAACAGAGGTAGACTCTTCTACAAGGCAATGCAGAGAAGAAGCCTAAAAAAGGGGCTCTGAGCTAACCTTGGACCGGTCCCTCTCTCTGGGTGGAGAGAGTAACAAACTCATCAACTTAAGCTAAAGGCTTAGAACTAGGCACTGTGAATTTTCACCTACAAGTTAAAAGCACTTAAAATGGAATCGCCGCCTCAGCCTCTCCAAGAGCAAAGAGGAAATATGAAAGCCCTATGTTTATTTCTTACAAAGCTGACGTCTATTAAGTAAAGCATGACAGAGAAATTACTACCCACCTGACTTCCAAAAATAACTAGTAATGAGGACTGATTTAGACAAACATTCTATTTGACATTGCCAGTGAACTGCATGACTCCAGAGAGCAACTGCAAGACAGAGATGCTCAAGCCTGTTTCTTATTAAGCAGTTCCCAGTTGGTATGCTGTGCTCAACAACTGTCTCCAGTCCATGCCCTTCCTGATGGAGGAAAGGCTCAGCTACTGGTCATCAATCTCTCCACTGAAAGGTGATTAGCTTGAAAATTCCATGTTGTTCTGTCAGGAAGCCAAACAGAAGAGTTGCAAATCCATTAAATTACATATCTGCAAGATAAATATGTTGCATTGGTGATTATGTGATACATGGAAACTACCATGTTACACCTTTGAACAGCTTACACAAGTATCTCTTTCCAAATTAACATTCTTGCCATCTGATATTCATTAGACTCACTGTACTGTTCCACTAATGTTATATTTTTTCCTCTCAAGGGATTAACATTGATCTTTTTGCCTTGTGCACACACAGGAAGGTCATACTATTTCCTGCAGGGTGGATTCATTCAATAAGGAACTATGCTATTGAACTTGACATTACTGTCAATATAGCTGAGATGCCACAATGCTGCTTATTTTAAAGAGAATTTCAACGCAACTCTCCCAAGTCCAGCCACATCATCATTCCACAACACACACAAGAAACTTGACAACTCATTAAAGCAAATAATAAATAAACTGAGGTCAAGGTTATGCTCCAGGGAAGCCCTGATAACTTTCAAAATCCACCTCCAATTAAAAAAAATTACTAAAACTCAAAATAATTACAAAATACTTCTGGGAATAAAAGAACAAGCTAGGAAGAACAGGCTAGGAACGCAGGTCAGCAGGTGAACCTGCAAGATATTTATAGCTGGACACTCCGGGCTTCAGGTCATCTGTGGGACAGTAAGAATTCAGTCAGTGTAGTCTGGTCAGGGCAGTCTGAGTGGGCAAGCACTGTTTTGGGTTTTGTTAAGTCCTGCTTATAGGGACTTTTGGGGCTTCCTCCTCTCTTGACTCACATATTGATCGAGCTCCAGTATCAGAGATCAGACTGTTCTTCCCACATCTTGCCCTGGAAGGCTGCTCCAGAAGATCTCTGCACCAATGGCCTGGAACCCTCTTCAATCTCCAGCAGCAATTTGGAGTAGACAAAGCTGAATCCTTTAGTTGATGCACCTTTCACCTCTCCACAGCATTCAATATTTTCCACATATACCTGCAGAGAGCAATTGTATTCCTTCCCAGTCTTTGTTTTTCTACCCTAAAATAAAGTTAAACTCTCTCTTACCCACCCCTGACCATCACAGGCAGGTCTGGTGTTTTATTTTGGTGGCTTGTTTGGTTTTTGTTGTTTGCTTGGGGTTTTTTCCCTGCTTTGTTTTGTGTTTCTGGTTTTTTTGTTTTTTTTTTGTTTTTTTCTGTTTTGTTTTGTTTTTTTCCTTCCAGCTGGGGCTTCTCCCTTGAGTATTTTTTCAAAAATACAGTCAGAAGTGACATTAGCAATATTAAACACCAGCTCATTGCTAGACAGGAGCTTTATAGAATGAGGAAGGATAAGAGGAAAGAAAGAAGATGTGTTTTCAACACAGAAAAATGCACAAGTTGGATATCACAAAGAACAAACAGGAAACCTGTATTAAGTTCCTGCCTCAGGAATTGCGTTTTCCAAAGGGCTGAGGAGCTCCTCCCATTTTTTAATCCTGGATCATATGTTCTGTTCTTTTCAGACACTCCTTTACCACCACAAGAAAAAATTTCTGGCCTTTTCTTCTTCAGAAATTTACCAGGCAGAAAGGGATGGAAATGGAAGAAACAACCTATTGTATGGCTATCAGAAAAGAATTGATTTTAACTATCTCTGAGTGGTCTATGCTTTAGCTTGGTATTTTAAAGTAAGCAGCAGTCCATGCTTCTTGCTGTCTCTATGTCCCTTCCAATTCTTTCCCCTCCCCTTCTCTCTCATGCACTTAGATGTCACCATTTGTCTGTTTCCCAGTGTACTGGATAAATGCAGTGCACTGAACAGAAGAAAAACTATGAGGAAAAATTGTTAACAGCATATAGGGATTTCCCCACATCAAGTGAAAAACATAAGGGGTGGGCTAAACTGTTTAAGTATTTTGTACTATCAAGAGTAGTCCAAAAATATCCTGCTGGAGACTAGGACTGAGCAAATTCACCCTTCCAGTGTTTTCCTGTGCACTCCATATTAGGTAGACCTAAGAGAGTCCCAGAGAAAAAAAGGTGCTTTGTTCAAGGTTGCTCCATTTTTGGAAAGTCTTGTAATGAGTGTCTGCTCAAATGCCTTTTCTACCTTTAGGTCTGTCATCTCTCAAAAATCCAACCCCCTTCTCACCAGGGGAAACTGCAGAATTGTACTGGTACAAAGACATTCTGTTTGCAGACTCTGCAGAGCAAAAGGATACACGCGCAGTCAGAGAAAGAAGCATGCTCTCCCCCTACCCTGCAAACAGCTATTTTTTGCAGGCGGTGTCATATCTTATCCCCAGCGAGAGGGCTGTGCTAGAAAGCGGTCAGACTCGTATCTGCTTCTGTTTTACTCTGTCCTTCACAGCACTGCTGTAACAATTTATCAATACAATGGAGGGCAAAGCACAACACACAACTAGGCAGACTCCTCTAATGAAAACAAATCCTTGTGAGAGAAATAAATAGTTTGCAGATCTGCCTCCTAAAACCCACTCCCACTGCAATAATGTTTTCATCACTACCTACATTTAGGATACTCAGAGCTGTAAAGCACATTATTTGTACTGCACAGTCACAGTAGTTTGCTCTAAATAATTTGTGGTCCAGAAGCCTAAATCACTAAAGCACCATAGGAATCAAGAAGTATAATGAGAATAAATAAGATTTTGCGCTTACAGAGCGCCTGTCATCTGAAAGTATGCACAGAAATTAATTAAGCTCCACAAACCCCAGATGAAGGAGATTAGTAGCTTCATCCCTGTTTTACAGAGGTTTAGAGTAAAGCGTGACACATAATCGCAGCTGAAAGTGCAGTGGTGCTGGCCGTGCCGGGGATGGTGAGAGCCAGGGCTCCACCTCCTCCCCAGCCCTCTTCACTAGATTGCCTTCCATGGAAAATGACTGAGTTGCAGTTATTTGGTCTCTGGAAGAGGAAGGACCCACCCTGTTGCACAACAGTAGCAAAGCCCCAGCCTGAAGTGTTTTGATAAACAGAACAAAACAGTGCTCCTGTCAGCAACCAGCCAAGCCCGCTCGCTCTTGGCCATTCGCTTGGAGTGCTCTGTTTCTCTCTTCCCGAAGAGCCATGACAGCACCTCTGCATCAGCAACCCCTACAAACAGGCCTAGTATCATGGCTCGTGGCTTCTCAGGTTTGGAGGACATGGCATACAGGATACCTTAACTACTTCGTGATGGTTGTTTTTATTTTCTATTTCTATGCATTTTATTGTGTTATAACTGAGAAGCCACACTGACCTACGATCACACACGCATACTGTCATTTCGAGCTATAGTCAATATATACAGCAAAACCTTAAAATAACCTTCTCTTGAAGCAGGTTTTATGTAAAGAAATTGTGGATAATAAATAATAAACACATCTGATGCCATTCACAAATATTTAAAGTAATGAACTAAATATATATGTGTTTAAGAAAAAAACCTTTAAAAATAGTTACTGGTAAAACTTCAACTGTTTTCTATGTAAAAAAAATTAGAAAACCATTTTGTCGTTATGTACTGAAATTCAAGTTATGACAGAAATTTATCCAAGATTCACTTTAAATATTTAAGTAGTAGCTGTGATAATGAAAAATATTCTCAGTATCACAAAAGTAGTAATCAAAATGACACAGTTCCTAACTTTGCTTACCAACTTTGCCAAAGCAAGAGAAAGGGGAGCATCAGATGCAACTAGAAAGAAGTATCTCCTGAACAGATAAAAACAGGTCACTCATGTCTCTGGAAACAATTATCCCCCTAGTTACACTTAGGAGAAACGCACAGTTGTCCTAACTACAGGTGGATGCATATTAACTGCCATGTTCAATTCTTTGTACTCAGATGTAAAAAAAAAGAAAAGAGCAAGAAATGCCACCAGAAAATGGAAAGAGACCATGGTACACTTATCTACGAAATAGCAAACAAACTGGATAAACTACAGACATAAAGCAGCTCTTTGGATGATAAAGAACTTTATTGATGTGAAAACTATGCTCCTTTGTTCTCACATTTAAGCACAGAAAGCATTCTAAGTTCAGCTTTCAAGGTAAAAATGCTTTTAATTAGGGTTCTAGCTACCTTACTTGGTATGATGGATCTATAATAATTTACCCATGCTGAGACTCTGCCCCATGATTTATATGATTACCTCATGGCAGCATGAAACAAATCCCCAAGGAAGCAACGCATGTCATCCTTGAAAATATTAAGCAATCAAGCCATATTTTTATTATGTGAATGGATGCAACTTCGAAAACAAGGATGCATGCACCACACTGTGAGGTAAAATGAAATAAATTAACAGAAAGAATTCATTTCCATGTTCTAATCAGTGGAAACTGTAGTCTTCAAATTATCCTGACTCTACCAAATGTTAGTCTGGAGACAAGAGGTTGACTCCTCTACTAAAATGTACATGAAATTGCATCCTAAGTACACAATGAAGGCCAAATTAAAAAGTTCAAGACTCCCTGTAAAAGCCTTTTCTTTTTATTCTTCCCTTGCATACAACTGAACAACTGAAAGCTAAAAAAACGAAAAAAGTGACTGGTGAGCAGAATGAGGACTATGTATTTCAAAGACTAGCACTGCATGCTTCCTGGCTCTGTTGTATTCACAAATTGGGACATGGCCATCTCCGCAAGGACCCGAGACAACAGCACTGCACTGCTCACTGCTATTATAAATCATCATGCATTCATTAGAGATTCTGACCACTCATAAAAAAAAATCTAGCCCCTACAGGTACAAGAAGATGGAAGGAGAGATATGATAATGAGTTTAATACAAAACATTTTAAATAGAACATTTTATTTGTATGGAAAAAAATATAGGTAATAATTATATGAGTGGAAGACCATGGGACAGCAAGGGGTTTTTAACATTGAGTCTACAACACTGCCTTTGAAACTAAGCTAGTTTTCTGTAAGTGCATTATATTGTTTAGTCTTCCCCTCTTTTAAGAACTGTGAGAAGTTCAGAGAGAGGCAGTGGCAATAACGAAAGGAATGAGACAGGTTTAGTGATAGGTATCTATTAAATCAGTAATGGGAGGAGGGGATGAATAAGAATCAGTGATGCGTTACATCTTCCTAAAGAAGAATAAGGTGCACCAGTGTGGCTAAGAAGAGCTGTATAAACAACATAGGAAATTTGGCAATTCATTGTGCAGCAGAAAGCAGACCTGTGGGTTTCCTTGCTGAAGAGTACCGTGAATGCTGAAAGCTAACACAGGCTCAAGACAAATTTGCAAAGGAGAAATCCATTGTGAATTACTAAGCAAGCAGAAACTATGTCTACTTCAGGATGTCCCTGAGCTATGTCAAAACCTTAGAATACCAAATATGCTTGTCCTGCCCTCATTCTTTCCTTACGCTGCTGTTGGGAGAGAAGAACTAGTTGAACCTCTGGTCTTACCCGGTACAGACACGTCAAAGTTCCATTTAGTAGCTGCTTGCAGAAAAAACTCCTGGTGTTAGCTTCAGATTATCTTTGAGGGGATGACTGGATGGAAAGTAGTTTTACAGTAAAAGACCGCTGGACAAGCTTGCCATAAGCCAATGATGTGCCCTTACAGCAAAGGCAGTTAATGGTATCCTAGGCTGCTTGAGGAGGAGTATTGCCAGAAGGTTGAGGAAGGCAATCTTTCCCCTCTACTCACCACTGGTGAAGCCACACATGGAGTACTGTGTCCAGGTCTAGGCTCCCCAGTACAAGGAGGACATGGACATACTGGAGAGAGTTTAGAAAATGGCCACTGTGATCACTGACTGGAGCATCTGTCTTACAAAGAGAAGCCAAGGGAGCTGGGACTGTTCACACTGCAGAAGTCTCAGGTGGAACCTTATTAATATTGTTAAATATCTGATGGTAGGGTGTAAAGAACCAGATTCTTCTCAGTATATCTCCAAGAGATATTCAAACCACAGCTGCACATGGACCTGGTACCGTGTTCTAGCTGAACCTGCTTAAGCAGAGGGTTGGACTACATGATCCCAACCTCAATTGTTCTGTGATTCTACTATGTCTCTGATGCCTCTCAAACTGCATTTATCATATAAACTTCTCAAAATAAAAACAAAAAACAAACAAACAAACACAAACCCCAAACAAAACAAGCCTTCTTGGGGAAAGGCTAAAATCTACACTGATCTCAGAAAACAAGGGTTACAAAATCACCTACAGTCAATTTGCTGGTCCAGCTTAGGTGATTTAAATTCAGGTGAGTGGGAAGCTTATTTCTCCAACTTCAGTTAAGTGCACTATATGACTGTAAAGCCCTTCTGTCTGCATGCATGGCTGCTCATCTTACATTTTTACAATCACTATGAAAAAGCAGAATTCTCATCATTAGCACAACTGGTGTTACCTGTATATTCAGTTTGACTTACAGAACAAATAAAATACATTTTCACTAGATTACATCTTCCACCTATTCATGTGGTCACAACAGAACACAGGAGATTAGAAATTAGGAAGAAGTGCTTCACTATGATGGTGATGAGACACTGGAACAGGTAGGTTGTGGATTCCCCATCCCAGAGTGTTCAAGGACTGCAACCTGGTCTAATGGAAGGTGTCCCTGCTCATGGCAGGGAGGTTGGAACGAGATGATCTTTAAGGTCCCTTCCAACTCCATTTAATGATATGGAGATATGATATGATAATAACCATTTAATGATTATGAAGACTGTTTTAACCTTTGCAAAATCCCACCAAACAAAACCCAACATGTATTTCACTTTGTTTTGCTATCAAGCACAGGGATGAAGCATTGCAGACAGCTACATGGCATTCTGATAACAACCTTGATAATCATCCTTGCCCCAGACTTCAAGACAAGTGAGGAATCATTACAATCTTCCACAGCAATCAATAAGATTCCAGTGTTGAGTCAAGCATTTTTTTTTCTTTGTTTTGAGGATATTTTTCTATTGTTTTCACTAAATCTGGCACAGTGACAGAAATGAGGGTACCCATTTCCTACCCCTGTATTTAAAAGATTCTCTTTCTTCTTCCCTGAACTAAAACATTATGAGAATTGCTCTAACTTGACAATGTGCTATATGAGATGCATGCCAGGCAGAAGCCTTCTGGATATCTCAGTATGTTTTATGCTTCTGGTTTATTTTGCAATATTATGGGTGGAGATTTAGGACTCAAATCCAACTGATTTTCTCCTCCTCCTTTTCTCCTCCTACCTTCTCAAAAGGGAGAACAGTACTGAATGCACTGTGTCTGGGAACTAGCAAATCACAGTGTGTTTCTCTAGTGATGTACAGGTAGATGGATTTTGTGTATCACTTTACAAGGAGATGTCATTTGCTCCCGCTTATATTTGCTGACTTGGCTGGGCACATGTTGGCTTTGTTATCACAGTCCCAAAGCTGTGCATATCATGATGTTATATAATCAAATTTGGTACATACTGAAAATAGTAAACTGTAGTTACTTGGTTTAGCAATGCACTGTCAGAGATTAGCATCTGGCATGGCTGACTAGACAGTGTAAGAGAAGGGGATATGGGCTAAACTTTTGTTTCTGGACCAGTGAAGATAACGTATTCAGTGGAAACTCCATCAGTCCCTCTGGGAGGGAGAAGTGCTCTATAATCTTTGCAAGCAGCCCCCAGAAGGAACCTGTGAAAGGGAGGAACGGAAGAACAGGGCTGGCCTAGGATATGCAGGGAATACAGAGAAGTGTGAGATGGAATAAGGAGAAACTTGGGGAAAAAAAAACAACAAACCAAACAAAAACAAACAACAAAACCCTAGCAAGTTCTATTTCCTAAAAAGAGTTGTAGTCTTATAGCATGTACAGTTTCTAAGGGCCAAGCAAAGCTGATTTTTTCAGACAGCAGTTATTCAACCAAAGATTAGCTCCCTACCTCACCAGGAGTACTTTGGTACATAAGTATGCTCCTGATAGCACCAAAAGTTGATTCTGTGTGGGTTTTCTTCCAAAAGAAAACAGAATTCAACAACTATGCTCACTTGAATTAGGTATTAGCCAGTATTATTGAATTTGTAAAGGCCACTGGGGTTCTTAATACAGGCTTAAGGACCCTGTAGCATCACTTACAAACTGCAAGTGCTAGCAAGAAGCAGCACAACTGTGTGGTATTTTCAACAGGCCTGTGGTTTCCTAACCAAGTGCCAACAGCCCTCACGATGAAGCAGAGCTCTCTGCCCACATCATCAGATGCACTCAGCACTGCAGTCCTGCTCTATGGTGCTTCTCTGCCATGCAGCAGCATGCTTTATATGGAAAGCACACTGATTTGACAGCTACTGTAAACACCCTACAGTCACAGTAAAACACAACCATTTTCAGCTACATGGAGAAAGAGCTTGTTTTTCTTATGCTGTTGACTCTACCCTGTGTGAAAGTGAAGTTACTGACACAATGGACACATTCATTGCTAGATCTGTGCCCTTCATTTAAAGACAGCAACGCTGTTCAGGTTGGAATTTTCCAAATATAGCTTTGACAACCCCGTTCTGGGAGCCCAGGGGAAGAGACGTGACTACTTTGCTAATTGATACTGATACACCAGGGAGCATCAGCACTGTCTACAGCACAGTTTTCTCTTAAAGTGGACTAGGTCAGTCAGATGGCAATTGCATTAAGTCAAACAGTAATTCTGATAACCAGACCCTCCTTCCCTAAATTAGAACACATCCACAACATTATTACTACAGTGGGAAAAAGTATTTACTCAAACGTTCAGGGAGACCTGTACTGAAACAGCATGTGTGAATTTCATTTCAGTTGCCTGTGTATGACTTGCATAGTTTCAAGCCACTTGCTGATAATCTAGTTTGGCCTCTTGCATAATCCAAGTCATAGATTTCCCTCTGTTAGGGGGATGAACATACTGTGCTCAAGAACTTGTATTTTTAATAACAGTCCAGCTAGTACTTGGCTAATATATACATTTCAGAAAGGCATCCAGTCTTGTTCTGATGGCCTCAAAGAGATGCAGAATAATAACTTCTTACATTATATCCTCAATTGCATATACTCAGTCTTAAAGCTCTCCATGGGGATACTATCTTATTCAGTACACAGGACAAAATCACTTAGCTAGCAGCCATTCATTTTATTTTTGTCCTTTTTATTTGATGCATAGCCCTAAAAGCCTTGTTTACTGCACATTATTCCAGCTCTGTTCTGAAGGCAGAATGATTAATTTCTTTACAGGTTTTTCTATAGTGCTCATCAGATGCTTCTAACTTGTTATGTGCAATTTCCTAGCTTTTGGAAAAGCGTACAAAGGAATGCCATTATTTGTCATCCAGTAACTACTGTCGTGATTCATATCAGCAGGAGTAGACCAGACCTTTGCTATCTTAGCTAACAGGTGTAAACCACAGGCTGCCAGCATGGCCAAGATAAAGGAGATGAGACACATGCTAAAGCAAGTGATTTTCACTGGATATTTGCTGGTGCCAGGATGGGAAGATTCAGAATTTTAAGAAGACTGAAGGCTATGAAGTGGAAGGACTTTTATGGGTTCATGCTCCTTTGTCTCTCTCATAAGACTGACCCTTTAATTCATCCTTTCAAACATGCCCACCCCTCAACCTATGTGTCTTGGCCTGGTTCCTCAGCCTTGTCTCATTCTCTCTCCAGTCTTATCCATTTCATTTTTCTGCCTATCCTCCCTACTTGAATCTGCCCTCAGATTCCCCATCTCACTGTCTTTTTCACCACTCCTAAGTTTTACTTCTATCCCTTGACTAAGACGGAGCTTACTGGGTTTGAAGAGAATGAGCATTCACAGACTCCTTAGAGGTTTCATAAATAAATCTACTAAGCACGCATAAAATGTCTTTTTCAAAGGTTGCAACTTGGATAACCGAGGAAGGATTTCCTTAGGGATGGCAAAAAAAAAAGTTAATTTGATAGAAGATGACAAATCCATAAGACACTAAAGCACAGTAAAAAAAAACACAAAAACTTTCAGAATCATTTAAGGTATCTTTAGCCTTGTTTTCAGAAACTGTTAAGCCATGTTGGGTGACATTTTCCAGAGTAAACTGGACCAGAGCAAATGTGCATCTCAGAAATTTTTATCCTAAATGACTATCGCTTCAGAAAATTGCAAGCAGCTGAAATGGGAAGACACAGCATGTGGTTCTGCCCATAATGAAAGTTATTAGTGTCATGTTGGCATCTAACTTGATGGCTGCTCTGATACCAGTGACTTGTCTGAAATCAGGACACCAACTGAGCAAGAAAAAATCATTCTATCTTGCTAGGTTTTTACTAATTGATTTTGTAAAGGTTGGGTCACATCAGCATCAGCAAAGTTACATTATTGCCCCATATAAGCCTGATACGTGTATAGTTGCCTTGTAACTTTTTCCTGACACACACCAGCTATTCATTTGCTGGTGTTGCACTAAACATTCATTATGACCAAGTATCTCATCCCTTGCCTGTAGGTTCTACTATATTCTCTCAATTATAACTTCACAATTGTCCTCTTGTGCATTGATAACCCTGCAGTTTTGGAGTTGCCTGGAAACCTCATCAGGAGCAAATTTATGACAGGAAACACAAATCTGCTAGCAAAGACACAAAGTGGTCACATGGATATAGAATTCCTGTAGAAGTAAATTAGTCAAGAATCCCAGAGAGACATAGTAAGGGCTACAGGTAAGAAGACACATCAGTGGTGAAATATAATTAAATTGTTCTGATTTCATAAGAGAAGTGAGTTTTGGTTTTTCACAGGCTTGCTGTATTATTATTTATCGTTATTATTAAGCTCTGGGCCTTGTGTCTGTAAATAAGTTTTTTTTGGGGAAGGCACAGCAAAAAAAAGAAGAATACTTGCTGGGTAGCAATGTTACCAAAAAAACCCCACAAATGTGGAGTCACTGCCCCTACACAAGGTCAGAGCTAAGCCACACCTTAAGACAGTAACAGATTAATTTTATTGTACACTCATAGCTTAACTTGATTTGAGTAGACACAAGACTCCAGCCCAAGGTTTACAAACCCTGTATATATCTATATTCTCTACTTATTTAGTTCAGATCTTTCAAATATTGGTGTACTGCTTATTTGAAATGCATAACAGTAGAAGAAGCAGGAAGTACAAAGCAGTGAATTGACTTCAAAAACTATCAGTCTTTGTCAATTAAAATATTTACTTTTGACACAAGTCCTAATTAGTTAAAAACATTCAATCTAGTCAAAATAGAGGTTCAAGCTACCCAATTTATTTTTGGAACAGTCACTTGCTCTCAGGATTAGGAAGACAATGGCATCCAGAGCAAGCATGAGCCCTCTCCCCTCTTATTACAGTTAATCAGGAACATAAATACTATAATGGATCTGAGCCCCTGCAAACTCACCAGGCTGTGCATAATTTCCACTCCAGCTGGATTCACTGTGAGCGCTTCATCATACAATTGCCTAGCCTCCTCCAAATTGCCTTTCATCTCTGCAAGCCTCCCACGCATGTACAGTACAGCATGAGATGTGGGGAAAAGACTAGCTGCCTCCTGGATACAAAAGCCTGCTTCTTTGAGGTGCTGTTGTTCCATGAAGAGTTCAGCTAAAAAACAAAACCAAATCAAAAAATGCCCTACTGTTAGTTGAAATAAGTCAGAGAGCCATCTTCACATTAATTACACATCATCTCCCTTAAGCATATTAAAACATGAGACTGTGAACCTGCACAGTCCTTACTACTATGGTTAGTGCTTGCTGTCAACAAATGGGTTCACTGAATGGATCTTTTTTTTTTTTTTTTTTTTTTAATGCTAAGGGCTCTATGCAGATGTTCATGGATATCTTTATATGCTATCCTAACAGAAGACAGCCTTAAGGATTCCTCAATCAGGAATGTAAACAGTGATGAACTGAGCCCTAAGGAAGTAGGGCTGGTAGCCACTTGGAGCCATCATATGTATTTCCAAATAATCTGGGGGAGAAAAAAAGAACAGAATAAGCCATCACTATCTACTGAGAACTTGAAACATGTCAGAGTAACAGGATACATCTGACCAAGCTGGTCATAAGGTAACTTTTTAAAAAGAGTATTTACACATTTAAAAAGATTAGAAGTGTTTCTCTTTGCTTGTGTAATTTATGAGATAGCTGTCTCTTTTCAGAGACTATTAAAAAGGCTTATACCACAGAAACATTTATTCACACATTTATTTCCCCATACATACTCTACAGAAAAACAAAACACGAGTTCTTGGAAGTCACTTTCTTTCTTCGACTATCAGTAATTATCTCAGTGGTTTGCTTAGGGAAAAAAAATGTAACAGGCATACTAATGTGCTTGACCATCAATATTTTTGACCAATTTTTTGTGTTAAATATAAATATCATAAAATATCTCATGGCTAAACTTTAACATTTCTCAGGATTTGGACTCTATCATTGTTCACCCAGATGACCCAGATGGTCCCTTCCAACTACAATAGTATATTCGAATTCTAGATTTATTATGCATTAAATCCTTGCAAAAGGCCTCAAAGGTGATAATCAATTTTCACTGCCATGTGTAACTGAAAAGAGAAACTGTGGGGCTTTTTTATACACATATACATATGTATATATATATATGCATGTATGCACATATGTATATAAAATTATTCTCTCTCTCTTTAAGCAGTGTTTGGTCCATAACATGTGTGTTCTACACATGATCACTGCAAAAGCTCAGTTGTCGTCTTTTTTTTTTTTTTTTTTAATCTGATCTGGTAAGTATTAACAGCTCAGGAGTCTAATTTGAAATGACTAATTCAGGCTCCAGATTTATATTAATAATTCTGAAATTAGGCACAATCTTAAATGCCTTGGCTTTAAAGGTAGTGAATATTCTCAGGAAGTCTCTGTGAGGGGGGAAATTAGCCTGAAAATTCCTCTTACAAAACTTTGAAACTTGGCCAGATTTAAAATGCTATGAGAACCAGATGACTGGGGACTTGACATGCTGTTGTGCAGCTTGCTGGGTAGAGGTAAGCAGTAGAGCATCTCAAAGGCAGTCCTGCCTAATTATGGAAAGGCTCCTCCTTGTCCTCTCTGACATGAGACTGGGACCACAAATAGCAGTTCTCTTGACACACTGGAAGTGATTGTGTACTGAAATGACAGCATAGCTGAACATCCTTCCAGTTCTGAAGTAGTCCTAGAAAAAGGGTGAGACATCATTGAGAAAATGCTCAGATATTTCTTAGCCATCCCTACTTTGCTCTACAGATAAATGTCATTCCCCAAGCCTGTCAACATGAGCAGAACATTAGTTCCTTGGTAAGAGCTGACTCACAGACATTTCTCTCTGGTTAAGCATTATAAAACCTCAGCCTCCATCCCTTCCCTTGCCATCAGAGGCCGCAGCTATCTATCAACAGACAATGAGGCCATGTACCTTGTCAAGCTGAGTATGTATGCACCCTTATTCAAAACTTTGCGGGAGGATGGTATTGTAGTTGCACTTCCCAAGAAATAGAGCATTTTTCTGCCAAGTGCTGCACAGCAGCTGACATTGTGTATGTGGCAATAATGAGGATGGGGAAGTGCAAAGTGACAATTCCCAGCTCAAAGACAAATGCTTCCTTTGCAAAGTTAGCACAAACTTAGCAGCACAAAAGAAGGGGTGAAATCCCAACCAACACTAAAGTCAGCACAAATTCTGGATACTGTGGTATGAAAAGATCTTTTAGCAACTAACAGCATATTGTGATTTGTTTCGTTTCAGAAAAGGATCGGGAGCAAGGGGGTTTAGATGTGAAGTCATGCACAGACAGCGTTTCAATGCATACAAAATGGGGAGTAGTTTCTTTCAACAGTGCCTGTAAATCTTCTTCAGTAATAACAATTATTTAGTGGAAGTGCAGCAACACAGAATCTAAATAAGATCTACAAATTGTATTTTATGGTATGGTAATGTAGCATATTAAAGTTCAGTCCATTTCTTTGCAGGCTCAATAGTAAAAAAAATAATTTAAAAAGATTTAGTGGTGTGGGAGGCCTAATTTGCATAACAAAAGAATGAGAGAGGTGCCTTTGGGTTAAAAAAAGGAAAGGAGTGTACCCACCCAGCTAAAAATAAACACTAAGAGAAATAATTTAGGCCTGCATTAAAACCTGTTTTCTGTAAACTCATTTTTCACTTCTATTACATACTCATTTTATTTACAGATTAACAGATTAATTTATACAACATGGAATAAAAACACAGCTAGAGGCAGAAAACAAACCCAAAAAACAAGGACTCATTAAATTTATCATGATAATACCACTGCCTCTTTGATGGGACTGAAAGCACTGAAGCACCTGCCTTTGTTACCTGGGTTAGCAGCTTCCTGTCCACAGGATTACTCAGTGTATCTCCTTATATCACCTCATCATGCTGTAAATAAGCTTCTAAACAAATTAGCAGCCCTCATGAGGAAGCTCTATTATAGAGACATGGCATCCAGTTCCACTCCAAAGCAAAGCATATCTCCTCAGGCTAAAACAGGTACAAATATGTAATTCTTACCCTGTGAAAGGTTCAATGCTTCAGGGAAACCATTTATGAACCTCCAATTGTTGGACTACTTTGTTCCTGGCACTGACACTCTTCACAGCTTTGAATCTAAAGACCATGTTTTGCAAGTTTCCTTGATCTCTCTCACTTAATACTGTCTTTATAAAATTAAACAATTTTACATTCTGTTTTGAACTAAGTATCACCAAAGGCTCTCTGAATGCTGCTGAGCAAAGGCTGATGGTCATGCTGGATGTGCCACCTTCCCTATTAGCCTCTCTGGAGCATGCTAGAAAAGTATGGGTGTGAACATTATTATGAAATATTTAAGCATTTTTACCTATAGGTATGGGCTGAGACAGTGTACAGTACGGAATGGCAAAGACAGGAAGAATAAAACACTACAAACTATTAAGAAAGCTCTCCTTCAAACAAGAAACAGCTGTGTACTTTCTCCTTTCATTCACTAACTGAAGCTTGAGCCTGCACTGAAACCATAACAGCTATCCAGCTGACTCCAAGGTCCAGTCTACCATGATTCATTTCTTTTTCATATCCACTTCATGCTTCCCACCTGTGCTCTCATGCAGTGCTGTCCAACCTATGCTGCTGTTCTTCCAAGCAACTGTAGTCTCCTGTTGTGGCTGTGGCCTCCTCTGTCTTGACTTGCACCTGATATACCAGTCTTAATGCTGAGCCCAGTCCCTCAAAGCAGCATGCATCTCCACTCAGATTATCATTAACTGCTAATACAAGCTCCTAGTTCTTCCAGCTGTTTCCACTAGTATTTAAGACCATTTGCAGTGAAGATCCTTAATCAAGTGAGAAGTGCCAGAAGCATATGGTCTACTCAACTTTCCATAGACCAGTGACAAATGCATGGACCAAGAGCACTTCCCAGAACACTGCCAATGTTGGGTCTCCTACAGTCAAGCTCCTTTTTTAGTCTTAAAGACAAATTATTTGACAGAGGTCTGTTAGGAGTCCATCAAAGGAATAGCAACAGTGTAATCTAGTCATGTCTGAATTACAGTGCTAGTCTGAGGAACAGTCCTGTCAGCCCCCTTGTCATCACCTTGAACACCAGCTATTTCCTGTTTCCCAAGTGTTTTGACGCATTGTCAAAAGTGATTGTGCTTGTCACCACAGAAGCAGTAACAACTAATTCTAGCTAAAAAAGTCAGATTTCTGCATTGTGAACAACTGAAGAATTAAAATTTCATTCCTTGCATATCACACTTGGTCTTATCCAAGACACAGCATGTAACTTCCACCAATAGACTGCTCTACCATCTCTCTCTCTGTTGTGTGTACCCAGCAGATCTAAAGCACTCGTCTACTCTTGTCCACCCCAAAAGTGCTACTGCATAGTGACACAGCCAGCACAATGAAGCCAGATGCCCACCAGGATGACACAGTGGGAAACAGCCCTTCACACCTTAAGAAGGTGAGAGCACCTGTGAAGATGCATAAAGCAGTGATTTCTGTTCCACATCATCTGCCTTCAGGAACTATTAATGCTTGTTACTGCAGCAGCCCTAAGCCAGCAGCCCACTCCTCTGCTACAGCAGGGCCTTCAACAGTGAATTACAGAGCTATTACCGTGACAAAGGTTTCCCCCACTGCCTTTCCTTTCTGGCAGGTGACGTTTACTCACTGTTCCACGTTATGACACTATCTTGCATGCAGTAGCTTGAAAATTTGTGGGCAGATTAGATGAAAGATTCCTCAGGCTGTATCCTGACTGCAGTAACTTAATTTGATGCAAACCTCTGATACAGAAATGAAGAAGAGAAACTGCCACATGTTTCCACCCACCTGAGTTCAGCCACTTGTTCTTTTGAATGAGGCAATAAATTCACACCCTCAAATCCTGCTGTCTTTGCATTATAACCAGTAGTTAGGCTGGTGTCCAGGGACCCCCTTTAAATTTCCAAGCTTTGGTTTCACAGGGGCTGAAATGGCTACTAAGCTTCTTATGTACCAATGCAGCATTGGAGTGAAAGTTTCTGGAAGCGACACAGAACTATCACAAGCTACATTCTATATTAAATGGCACAGTCAAAACATTACTTGAAATATTACAAGACAGCTGGTTCCTTTAGGTGAAGTGGGGCACTGCTCACTGGTGAGGAAACAGCTCTTTCCCAGATGGAAGAAGCAAGCCACCATGTTTTAGGCAATAAGGCCACCACTGATAAAGGTGACCTAAAAATGCTTCTGCTGGAAAGGCGTTTCTGGAGTTTTCTTGTATTCCCTCTCAAAATACATATTGCTGGCTATAGTCAAAGAAAGGACTTATTTTACAGCCCAGTCAAGTATAAATTCCTATTTTCTGTCTCTGATATGAATAGATGTTCTACTTCCTTCTTCATGACTGTACACTTTATCATTTACCCCAAACTTACTGATCAGCTGTGGAAATGTTGGTGTTTGGTACCCTCTGTTGTTCTCTGGGTAGCACTGGCTGCACAACATGTTTCTCTCAATCCCTTGTTAAAAGATCTACAGACTCTTTAACAACAAGCACAGCTACCTTCTGCCAGTTTCATTCAAAAGCAAGTGTCCCAATGCACATGTGCATGTTTGCATGTCCCATCTTTCAAGAAATAACATGTGCTCTCTGAAGACTACCCATGGTAACAGTTATCAGTCCACAAAGTTTCACATCCTGCTCCAGCAATGAGAAATACCCAGAAGCCTCAGAAATGGGGTAGGAAATCTAAAACACACAGTACTGATATTAGGCCAAGATTGCTTTTGACTTTTTAAATTCATTGTCGATAGAAAACAAAACAAATTAAGCTGGAGAGTGAAGATCAAAACCAAGTATCCTCTGAGGGCATTCAGATGAAGAAAAGCAAGGAATCTTAGCCTGCACCAGAAAAGCCTAGGACAAAGCTTGATAAACCAGGAGGCTTAGCAGAACTACTGCTGGCTTCTCAACTTCACTAGTAACATTTCATAGGGGACCAAACCAGACCACTTTACCATTTTTATCTCCAATGTGAAGTGTTCCTAACCCTTCCTAGTAAGCAAACACTGCAGGGTAGCCATCTTTGCAGTACACCTTTATTCTCCTCAGTAATAGCTGAGTAATAAAGGACTCCCTCCTCCCCCTCACCAGGTTCCAGTTTTTCACACTGACTTTATACAATCATAGAATCATCTAGGTTGGAAAAGACCTTTAAGATCATTCAGTTCAACCATGACCTGCCTAGGTCCTGCACTTGGGCCACAACAACCCCAGGCAATGCTACAGGATTGGGGAGGAATGGCTGGAAAGCTGCCCAGCAGAAACAGACCTGGGGGTGCTGATTGACAAGCAGCTGAATATGAGCCATCAATGTGCCCAGGTGGCCAAGAAGGCCAACAGCATCCTGGATTATATTAGAAACAGTGTGGCCAGAAGGACCAGACAGGAGATTGTCCTTCTGTACTTGGCATTGGTGAGGCCACACCTTGAGTACTGTGCTCAGTTTCGAGCTCCTCAATACAATACAAGGTGCTGGAGTGGGTCCAGAGAAGATCAACTATGCTGGGGAAGAGCCTGGAGAACAAGTCTTATGAGGAATGGCAGAGGGAAATGGGGCTATTTAGTCTGAAAAAAAGGAAGCTGAGGGGAGACATTCTTGCTTTCTACATCTCCCTGAAAGGAAGTTGTAGAGAGGCAGATGCTGGTCTCACAAGTAACTAGTGACAGAACAAGAAGGAATAGCCTCAAGCTGCACCAGGGGAGGTTTAGAATAGATTAGGATTTTTTTTTTTTCACTGAAAGGGTTGTCAGGCATTGGAACAGGCTGCCCAGGGAGGTGGCTGAGTCACCGTCCCTGGATATGTTTAAAAGTCGTATAGATGTGGTGTAAGGGATGTGGCTTAGTGATGGACTTGGTAGAGAAGCCTTATGTCACTGTGAAGAGCCACAATTCAGCCACATTCAGCAGCACTTATGGAGCTTAAGTCCTCAAGCAGTGAACTGGGAAATTCTGAAGTCTGAAAGCACTTAAAACCCCCACAAAAAAAAACAAAATAAAACAACAAGCAAACAAAACGAAAACCAAACAATTATTAGAATTGCTTTATCAACCAGTGTTGCATCACAGGACAGTATCTGACATCAGCTATTGTGGCAGTGTCAGTAAAGATGTCTCCCAGACCTGATAAAACACCTTAAAGATCACAGCTAATAACTTGAAATGGCTTAGGATAGCCCAAAGCTTTGGGAAAGAAGAACACTTAAATACCCATGTTCAAGCCAAGAGAAGCTGTGCTGGGCAAGGTGAGGGACAGCAGGGGAGGGCCCATCTGTGCCCTTGGCTGCTGCCAGGGCAGGGGCTGTGTGACTGTGGGCCAGCCGGGGTTGAAGATTCCAGCTCACTGGCCCTGACAACACATTCTCATGGAACAAAGCCTATCTCCTCTAACACAGCTTTTTTTTTTTGCTTTTTTTTTTTTCCCAGGAATTGGCCAGTAAGGAATAAAAATAAATAAATAACAAGCATTTTGTGAAGGAGAAAAAAAAAAAAGTTCCTGCTGTACATAACTCAAGGGAGCAGATGTTTTTCCATTAGCTCACTCTTCTCTGCTACACTAGCTCTCTTTACATTTTTTGTTCGTGCCATGTTCATGATAGTATTTTTTTCCTAGGGTAAATTTTAGCACATTACTGAGGCAGCAGGTAGCCTGCTCCAGCCTGCTGTAAGCACAAGGAATAGTTATCCTAGTCATTTTTCTTTACATGCTCCTTTAAATTAGCCTTTGGTCTACCTGGTGAGGTTTGCAGTCTGTGCTTAGCAGGCATTTAGCCAATCTTAGATCAAATTACCAGACCTACTTTCCTGTGAGTGGCCATATTTGGTAACGTATCGGGTTAGTCAAAAAGTAAAATTGTCAGATACACAGTATAGCAAAGACAAAGTAGGTATTGTAGTTAAAAGTAAAGCTTGAAATAATACAGCAACAGGAGCTGGAATATTAGATCTCTTATTAAAACTGGCTTGCAGAATTCTAAAACACTCTGTATAAATAAAGCATACAGTTATTGCTGCCTGGAAATCTAATCACACATACTTCAGGTAAGAAATCACTCCTGTTACCTAAAGAGCTTAAAACTATTAAAACTATTTCTTTTCAGTATTGACAGGCTTTGCTCTCTGTGTCAAATGTGATCCCATTAAAAAAATGGTCAAATGAGGGTAAATTTTGGTCATAAATTTGAACCATATCAAGTACATTTTGCTTAGCCAAACAGCATGACTGTATTTTCCAAACAGAATGGAGGACTACTGGCAGGATTTTAAAAAAGAAATAAGGGGTAGAAATAATTCCCAAGTCAGACATTTCTCTTAGTAAGATAAGCAGTATTATCACCAGTAATCTCTATGATACTTGTTGCAGCTCTTCCTGCAACAAGAGGTAGGGGTCGATAACAAGCTTTACCAATGCCACAGAAGTTCCTTCTCAAAGTGGAATTCAAGCACTCAGTCATGAAAAGCAGAACAAAGAGAAGAAATGAGCATATGGACCACCTCTTCTGGAGCTGCACCACAACAGCATGTGCACTTGAAGCGACTTTCCTGAGTACTCCCTGCAATATGCTGTTTCTCAGATTTGGGACCAAGAATAATGGTTAGATTTATGAATGTTAAAGCCTAATGAGATGACTCTCTCCTTTTAAGAAGCCATTATATTTCAAGAAGACTGGGAGTGTTATTGTTAAAGGGACCAGACAAACTGTGTTAGCCGTCGTTACTGCAGAATGCTCAAAACTAAACAATGCCTATTAATATTCCAAGCATGTCCGCTGCAGGGAGTGGACAACCTCACTAGTCTTTAGGGACAGCAGACCTCATGCTGTTCCAAAGCTAACTGTGACACCTGCAGGGAAAACTGGAAGATATAGAAGCCCACTAAAGAAATTAAAAGTGTTAACTTTTAAATTTAATTAAAGTGTTAACTTTAATTAAATTTTTTTTTTTTTTAAATTAAAGTGTTAACTTCCCTGCTGCAGATAACTGTACTCCCAGCTTGTCCTACAAGAAGTGGCTGGACATTAAGATTAACAGTGAGAATTCACAGTTTCATTTGGATGTGTGAAGTGAAGAAGGGTATTCTTTCCAGAGACCACAGATCCATCAGTAGCTATCTGGTTTCTTACAGGAAGCTACAAAAATTAGCTTGCCAAAGTTCACTAGGCATTGCTGCAGGGAAAGACAAGGTGCAGCATCCATTATCGTGCAGCACATTTAGATTTAGCAGCTGCTCTTCCCAAGCTCCTGCTTTGTTATCTTCCCCTACATCAACACAGAAAACACAGAAAAGTTACAGATAAAAACACTAAGTCTGTGACCTCCTATGTGCAAGATAAGTATCTTTATTACAGCACAAATAAGATTAACTATTTGCGTGGGGTTCACACCTTCAGCCACTGCTGAAGGAATGTACATGTTCTTGTGTGCTAATTGTGACACCCATCAGGAGTGCAACAAGGGTTCTCCAGCTCTGAGGGACTCAGAGTGCTTCTGCACCAAGGCATAAATTTCTATTGCAGCTTCAGGTTGTCCTGGTTTGGGTGAGAACCAAGCAAATTCTGTTCAGTGATTTTACTTTTCAGCTTAAGTTTCTAACTAACTGCACTTTCTAGAGTTAGCAGC
>JANHGL010001103.1:0-13249 GCA_024611195.1 Ceyx melanurus
TTCTCTTCTCTTCTCTTCTCTTCTCTTCTCTTCTCTTCTCTTCTCTTCTCTTCCTTGTTTTAAATTTACCTAGACATAATATCCAAAATGTAAATGGCATTTCAGACCACCATAATTACTGAAAACCTGACCCTCATTACTTCAATTATCCCCTTCTCTCTGTTACCCTTCATCCTCCTCATTTGCTGATCTTGTCTACCATTCATAGAATCATAGAATATTAGGGGTTGGAAGGGACCTAGAAGATCATCTAGTCCAATCCCCCTACCAGAACAGGATCACCTAGACCAAGTCACCCAGGAACGCATCCAGGCGGGTCTTGAATGTCTCCAGAGGAGGAGACTCCACAACCTCCCTGGGCAGCCCTTTCCAGAGCTGTGTCACACACACTGTGAAAAAGTTTTTCCTTGTGTTTACCCTAAACCTCTTTGCTTCAAGCTTGCTCCTATTGCCTCTTGTCCTGTCATTGGATGACACTGAGAAAAGTCTGGCTCCATCCTCCCTACACTCACCTTTAACATATTTATCGACATTGATGAGGTCCCCCCTCAGTCTCCTCTTCTCCAGACTAAAGAGCCCCAGCTCTCTCTGCCTCTCCTCATAAGAAAGGTGCTCCATTCCTCAATAATCTTGGTGACCCTCCATTGGATTCTCTCCAGTAGCTCTCTGTCTGCCATTTCAACATTAAACACAGTCTAAAAAATCTGAAGAATTCTTTAGAAATTGTAAGAGCTTAAAGCATGTTCTATATTAAAACAAGTTCCGTGTTAAACTTTCTAGGAAAAAAAGAAAAAAGAAAAAAAGATTAATTTGCACATATTATTGTGAAACTACAAAAACTGTTACTAAGAATTTGTCAGAGAAGTGATTAAGGAAAAGACAAAAAGGCCTCTGATTTTACTTTATCTGAGTGTTCCTGTTGAACATGAGAAGGGAGCAAGTGTTGTTTGTGTGTGCAAATGTGTGGGGTTTTTTTATCTTTGCACCAATCTTAAAGGAAGAAGTTTTATAATTTTTTGTCAGTTCCTACTTTCTCACATGCTATTTCCAGAATTTTGAATGTGTTGTGCTTTTTTTTGCCTTTTTTTTTAATTTTGATACACAGCTGCAGCTGTGGGAATTCATTGCCATAATGTACTAGAGGTCTTTATATGTGTAATCTTCTAATCTCTCACACCTTCTGTAAAATGTACATGTTGAAGCCCTTATTAGGGATGAAACTACTATAAGTTGAAGTAG
The DNA here is from genome assembly GCA_024611195.1 of Ceyx melanurus. NCBI lineage: Eukaryota > Metazoa > Chordata > Aves > Coraciiformes > Alcedinidae > Ceyx > Ceyx melanurus. Next base: position 1,240 of record JANHGL010001103.1, read on the forward strand.
GGGTGAAATTAGGCCATCAGAGACCTCATTTCTACAGGAAAATCCATGAGACTGGGGAAAAAAAAAAAAAAAAAAAGCTTGGCTTTCAGATTTAAGGATGCTCTATCACAAATGGTAGTAAAAAAATCCAAAGAAAACACCATTTTGCAAGTGAAGTGAGCAAATCTGATCTAAAAGTTACTGATTCCCAGTGTACTCAGAAGCCTGAAATCAGTGTGGTGTGGCATGGCCATATGGCCAGTCTGAGAAAAGCTATTGGCAATACCCATCTTGCATACAGTTCCTTGTGTATTCTTTTAAAGAAAACTCTAAGAGAGTGTATATGAAAAATGGAAAGAAAATGCTTGCTTAACAGTTTAAATTAATTAAGGTGAATCTGACTGATCACAATAATACTTAAAAAAAAATATATTTATACCTATTTATCTGCCTATTTTTTAACGCAGTTGAAATGCCCAGTACAGATGGTATTGTGTTCCCATGGACAACTTGTTGGTTCCTTCAAAATTTTTGACAGAAGACAGCCTTAATGTTGTCAAGCCAACATCTCAGCCCACACATTGAGGGTTAAGTCCACCAAATGGATCCCTTGGCTGCCCGAGCTTTTTAATTTCCCAAAGCAAAACATTTGAAAAAGATACAGTTAAACATTCCTGACAGTTTGATTAGGTGGTCAAAGGACAGCTCTTTTAAACTAAGGTTTCAGCTTGAATGCAGCTCATTCTGGCTTACAGTGGGCAGTCCAGATAAATGGAAGATATACTGCAGAAGTGGCTCTAGGTGTCTGGTTTACTTCTAAAGCTACTTTCCAGGTAGTTATCTGATGTAACCATACAGGTTCAGAAAGTCTAAGGCTATTAGGAGCTAGAGTTCTTCATTAAGACCCCTTCTTTTGCAGGGGAGTTGGACTTGATGATCTCCAGAGGTTCCTTCCATCCTCTACCATTTATGCTTTCTGTGATTACAGATCTCTTATGGAAGCTCTACTAATTGTACAGTTGTTTGGTTTTTTCTTTGTTTTTGAAAGAATAATTGTTTAAATATATTTCCCATTTAAATTAAAGCAGCAGTTCTCTAAGGATGAGGTTAAAAAGGCTAAGGCATCTTAAGGTATTTTTTTAATTACATTTATCAGAGCATGACAGCACACTTTTCTTGGCTCGCTTCACAATTTACAATTACAGTTAAGAACTTTACCTTATAGTATATTTTAAAGAATTCTATTATCTGTATCCTATTACCTTTGCTGGTAAAGTTTGTTTGATGTCTCTACAGTATATTATTGACTTGCACTTTATTCCATGGTAGATTTATTTCTTTAAGTGACACTGAAAGTAATAAATGTAAGACTTCTAATGAAAAACATTTTTATTGGCACAGTGTAGAAAGAAAAAGCAGTGTATAAAATCCTGGCACAAGCAGTCTGCACTTGTGAAATGAAGCCAAATTAGTGAGGAAAAACAGTTAGAACAGAGATTCAGCATTCTGTTCATTTTCCAATATTTTTTTTATTTTAAAAAGAAAGACCGAAGTCTTGTCAATTTTTCACTCAAGTGCAAGCAGTGGTGTGTTTTATTTCATTAGGGAAAATTGAGGGTTTTTTCTAGTTCCAAAAATATCCCACTGCTCTATTTGTCACAGTTCAATATCACTGCGTGTGCTGCTCGGAATTGTACTTTGGATGTGCAATGCACCCTAAGAGTTGATCATGCTATGTGGAAGGGTTGAAAAAAAAAATTACAATAGCAGTAGGCTTTAGTGGTAACTTTCACACAGCATATACCCTGAACAGTTTGCAGCTAGATTTTTTTCAGGTTATGAAGGAAGTGATGGGATTTTCCTTTTATGCATAATGAAAAGCTCAAGAGTTGTTTTGCCATAAGGATGTACTAATTCTTCTCACATCCTATGAGGAGTACAGAAGCACTTACAAAACAGATAACTATTTATTAATAGCCCAGAAACGAAACAGTGATTGACAGTTATAAAATCCTATTTCTGATGCTGGTAACCCCGAGATGATGTAGTATCAGATGGACCTATGGTTGAAGCACAGCATACACCCATCAAAGATGAGGTTCACCAGCTCAGAGATCAGAGGTATTCTTATAGGGTCCTGGTCGTAATACAGATTTCTCAGTGACAGCTGTCAGGTCTGGAATATGGCCTCAGTTTTGAAGAGTGCCTTGGACAATGCACTCTAATATTCATATCTTATTAATAAAGATGAAGTTCCTGAACAGGTGCATATAATAAACATTTCAACAGAACAAGAAAATATACATATACTTCAGATTTATACTCTGACTACATGTACATCTATTCACCATATGTTGACTGTATATATACTAAATAGGAATCACAAGACATCCATTATATGATACAAAGGCATACACCTTGATCAAGCATTACATTGGATCACAGACTTCTTGTGCAATATTCTTCCAGGCTAACCACTGCAAAGGCACTTTGATCTTTCTGATCAAACTGATCACTTGATTCTGTGATTCTGTGAGTGATGCAATATATCATCCTAGCAGTAAATCTCCACTAGAAGATCCTGGCTCATGGGAAAATGATTAGGTTATGCAAGTGACTTTCTTTACGTATGAGGTTATGGAGTAACTCAGAAGACATTGAGGAGGGGATTGAGGTTTTGTTTTTGTTTTTGGTGTGGGTTTGGTTTTTTTTGTTTGGTTGGTTTGGGTTTTGTTTGTATAGTTTTGTTTTAAATTGTTGCTAGTGCTTATAGCCATAAGTAAATAACTTTCAGAGTCCATACCAATGGGAATACTTTGATCAGGGAACCTTTTTCCTTTTGACGTCTCTGAGCACATCTGTATTTCCATCACTTTTCATGGACTTTCCTCCCACTCATATGTCATTAGCTGTCATCTATCCAAACAGAAATTCTTAAGTCTGGTGGACATATAATGATGACATCTATATATAGTTATGTGAATAGGACATGCTTTTGCTGGGGAGTCATAGCCATAGTCAGCAGTTAACATATCTGCAGTGAGGAAGACAGGAATTTATATTTATTGAAATGCAATTAAGCTTTGCAGGTGCCAACCCATAGAAGTTCACTGAAACTTCATGGCCAACAGCCACGGAAATTGAGTATCTGCTGAATAGGGTGTTAAATTAGCAGGGCTGCTGAAGCAGGCTTGCTGATACAACGTTGTCATATTTTAGTCTGTTAGAACTGTTATGTGCATGCTTCTTACATAAAAGATGAATTTCGCATGACAGAGCCCTTGTTTGAAGAGATGCAGGGTGATTAAGCTGCTAATACAGTTTTTTGTTATTCCTTTAGAAGTATTCAAAGGGTATTTCTTTAAATACAGCTCAACATTGTGTGGCAAAGGTTGAGGCACCTGTGCAGCAGTGAATGAAGGCTATCTAAATATGAATGACTAATTATCAGGGAACGGGAAAACACTAGTTTTCTTTCATAACTGAGATGGCTTCATCCTATTCAGAATAATCTGTTGGGAAAATAATTAGCATAAAGAAGATAGAGTTTTCATAAGGAACTTTGATGTTCATAATTATAGTAATTTTTGTATAATTTCTTTCATTTATTCTCATGTTTTATTTCAGTTTTCTCTTTCAGTCATAAAAGCTGATATTAAATTTTAGATTAAACCTATGTTGCTGTAGACAGCCTCCTTAGGAAAAACTTTTGTCTTTGTATGGTAACAGTGGACTTAGCATAAATTTGCAGTTAGGATTTCCTTCTACCTCCTGAATTTGTGTTCGCTACCATAATAAATCACACATATTAATGCATCAGGAAGAGTCTAGAAGTATCAGATACAACATGGCATAAAAAGAATCCTTTTTCACTGTTTGTATAGTGTTCAATATTTTTAACTTTATTCTAGATAAAAATGCATAATCTCAAATGTAGAGCAAAAAAAGGAAATATTTGGATTGTTGTACCATCCAAACAATCAAGGAGAGTCATCCTGACAGCTCCTGTGTCTGAAGGAGCAGTATCTGTCAGAGGGGCTCTGAAGTTTGCCAGCCCATTCTGTGCTTGTTCTTGTACTTAGTAGTATAAAAAGGTTCTTATTCTGTCCTAGCTTTCTGTAAAGCTCTATAATATAGTTCAGTCAGCTGAGAAATCAAATTTCTTATGCAAAATTTCTTTACACAAAAATAAATACATATGTAAATAACTAACTAAAATATTTAAACATTGGTAATGCTTTTCATATCTATTTAAGTATGACTCTATTGAATAATTGCCATATCCCCCTTCTAATCTGCTGTCTAAAGAATTAACTACTAGGTTCTTCTAAGTAGTTAATTTGGTGTTAAATTGATCATATTGTTCCCCCTATCAGGGAACAGTGCTGATAAGCAGGCTTTATTTCTCTTTCGTGTTTATTCCAATGTTTATGTGCACATGCTGTTTAGTAGAAATGCTTGGAATTCAGGGTGCTTACTCTCTGGAACCCTGATTAAAAACAAGGTATTATTGTGAAGTACATTAAAACCATTTTAATGTGTTTATGTAAGATTGCCATCATAGCCTGTATGGTGTACCTGCTTAGTAAATTCTGTTGGTGGATGTCTTTCTCCTTGGCAAAAATCCTCTTTATAAAAGGACCTTAAAATGTTTATATTTGAAACTTAGGGATGTTATTTTAGGTAAATCAATTTTCTATTATTCTGCACATCTATTATGTTTGTGTCAAACACCAGAGTTAGATGACATGTTCATGATATACTATGAGAAAAAAAATTTTTCTTTATCTTGAACAATCCACAAATGGCATCAACCAGCCAAAACTGGTGTTGGGAACTCCAAATTTGTATTATATACACTTTGGCTCAGAAAATTCATCAAGACACCATTGCTGTGACTTGTCCCTAAAAAGAAGCAACAAAGATACTCAGAAATACATTTTATATTAGAATTTGACTCTACAGTAAATCATACCGGTCATTCAGAGTAATTATGAATACCATGTTGTCAGACTAAACAATCATTTCAAAATACATGATTTATTGTTCATCTGTCTTCCCTGATATGAAACAGGGAATCTATTGATTTTTTTGAAGCCAATTTTTACTGTGATGTGAGGCATCACAATTACTATTAACTGTAATATTGTATGGGTAGTGAAATAGTGCTATTAGTTAATGTGCAAGCAAATATCGATCAGTAATTTTCAGCAATAAATGTAATGATACAAGACATGTACGTTTGTTCAGCATTTTATTTTGATAGTCCAACAACTGAAAAAAATCTCAGAGTTGGAATCTACCTACCATTAAAATTTATGCAATGATTTCTATCCATCTAGGTTTGGCAAAAATGTCTGTGAGCCAAAAGTCTAATGACTTTAGGTTTAGAAGAAAATCAATGGTATGCAATTATTGAATTGTCATAGACTAGGCAAAGCAGCTCAAAGATTTAAACAAAAGGAGAGGGTTTAATTCAGAGAGCAAAGACTTCACACTATTTCACTTGAAATGTAGGCAATGTTTATATCAGTGGTCTTCCTGCTTTGTTAGGAAAAAATATGAGGATGTGAGTGGCAAGAGCGCTTATGACAAAGTATAGCTACCTCCTTTACCAGGATCCATGGATATTCTCTTATAGGATCATAAGTTGTTTTCCTTTCCTTCCTTCTCAGAGTGAAAGCTACCCTGGCAGGGAAGCAAACAGATTCCACAGGAACCACAAGACTCTAGAGAGACATCTCTAAAATAAAGGTTATCAATGATTATTTTTTTGTCTGGCCCTGCAAGCAGAAATGCAGATGGTACACAAGAAAAAAGTATTTGCTAATAGAATATGCCTTGTCTTTCAATTTGAAAGCTTTTAAGTGTAACAGATGGCAGTACTATCATCATAATGTAAGATAAGAAACATTGGTTCATAGTGGAACACCACTGACCCAATTGATAATATGTATGCAGTTGGAGATTTTGGTTGGTTGGTTGGTTGGGTTTTTTTGGAGAGGGTATGTGGATTTTTGTTTGGTTGGGGCTTTTGTGTATGTTTTGGGTTTTTTGTTTGGTTGGTTTGTTTGGTTGGGTTTTTTTTTGTTAAATAACTCATTTCCCTTAATCAGGCAAGAATTGTTTCCAAAGAGACTATGTTGTCATCTGGAAGTCATCTAGAAATTATTCAAATGTCACAAAGGTCAAATTAAATTACTTTTGGTCTTATTTCCTGTGTGATATATTTAAATCCATTATATCCCTTTAAAGCTGAAGCAATTTGGAACTTTTGTTTACACAGAGTGGATATTTAATGAAGAATTATTGTGAAGGTTTTCTAAAATAAGGTGAAAGCAAGCTGACTGGGTTGAAAGAATCCTATTAGTGCAGATATTAATTCTATTGTTTTATCTGTCTTGCTTTCAATGCTTATCACTCAAGTAATCACAAATAAGAGCCTTTCATCCAAATTTTGGAGGATTTCACTGGATCTGCAAGCCACCTATTTTTATTTCTTTTTTTTAAACAGAGCAATTATTATTTATCTGAAATGGTAAAGCACATGGACTAGTACTAACTATACCTGCATCCAAGACCACTGAAACCATTATACTAAAACCACAATCCTACTTGACCCCTAGTTAATATAAATTGCCAATTTTTTTGTGGATTACAATTGCTGAGTTTGATTTTTCTTATTAACCTATCTTATACATAATGATTGATGTAACACTGTAAGATCTTTCAATTTTGACAAGCAAATCAAATATCTTTGCTACAGAATCCAATCTGGAATCTAAACCTATTAGCATTTTAAGATATCTTTCCAGTAGGAAATTATTTAATCTATTTATTTTAATTTTCCTGCCTGTAGGGCATCTCTCTATGTCTTGGAAATAACATTTGACAAGGACTTCAAGATTATAATGTTAGGATTATAATAATAATTAGATCCATTTGCAGCATTTCCTAGTCATATTATAATATAATAGTACTGTAGTAAGAACTATTCAGTGTTTGAAAGAAAGAGTCTGATTGTCCTCTTATGGTCAGTGCCAGATTTTCAGGTGGTATAAATCAGCATTGCTTCCAAAACCTAAATATCTTGTATTCTATATTTTATAAATTGTTTACAACATTATTTCAGAAGCATTGTGATGGTATCCTTTACCTGACAATCATTATTTTTCCCTTTGGAAGTTTTTTTTCCTCAATCTCATTTCATTTAAATTAAAATGGAAGGGTTTTTCCACTTCAGCATTAGTTTAGTGATTTGACACATGATGCTTAGTTAACATCAATTTTACTGACAAGAAGAGAGGCATTTTTCATTCTATGCTGACACAGAATAAATGCTATAGATCCTTCATAAGTAATAATGATTTTTAATTTCTTAGACAAGCTAATAGGTGTTAGACATTATTTCCAGTTCCATATGTATTGATAGGGGCACTCTGTTGAAATGTTCCCCTGTCTGAGATGAGCAGTAAGTTTTTCTAGATATTCATGCATACAAAATGAAAGCTTCCACAAGAAGTAGCAAAACAAATCCCTGAACTTTGATTCTGTGTTCCAATTAAACTCATTGGCAAATGTCTCTTCCACTATTTTTTTTCTGTGCAAAACTTTTCTATTAACATACCTGTTATTAGCTGTTAGTCCTGTGCAAAAATCGTTTATCTCCCAGTTCATAATGTTTACCAGCTTTTAATCTATTTACAATTCTATTCAGTATTTTGTGTTGTAGTTACACCGGTTCCCTATATTCCTTCCTCCCTGAAGATCATTTATGTCTTTTCTTATTCTTTATAAAGAGCCACCTGTTTCCTGAGGTAACAGGGTGGCTGTTTGCTTCAGTGCTCTATTCTGTTCTGTTGCACTGATTTGTTGATTTGCTTCACCCTATCTGAAATTTGCTGGCATATTCTGGCCCCATGCACCTATTCCTTCCTTCCTGTGATGCTGGTCTGCTCTTTGCTCGTTAAGGTATTTTCTCCTTTATTAAGAGAAAATATTTAGTGAGGAGCAAAATTTGACCTAACACAAGTAGTATTAAAGACCCACTCCTTTTCTACAACTGGCATTAAATTAACCTCAGTCCCACAGTAAGTCTTTTCATCACCAGGTTTCCAAAGTTATGAATTAAGCTTACCTAACAAACAATCACAATTTTGACGACAATAGTATATTAATACTACTAATAAATTTATATTATATATAAAATATATAATTTCATTAAAATATTTTAAATTATTATTATAAATTGTTATGACTGCAGAAAATACAGCTTTTAAAATGCAGAAAATAAGGTCTCCATCTGCACTTTTGCTTTGGACGGGATAATTTCTTACTAGTCAAGATCTGAGCCTGGAAGATGTGCCAAAGCAGGGCAACAGGGCAGTACCTGCTCAGTGTGGTGCAGCATGGGAAGAATGTTGTCTTTCACAATATGAACCCTATTTGGAAAAGGTGATTTTGACTCTGAAATGGATTTCCACAAGAACAGTAGAACTTTTCACGCAGGGTTTGTGCTCTTTTCACGTACTGAAGCACTGCAGCAAAACACAGAGAGTAACTTCACTGTCAAGAGGAGGGATGCAAGAATATATTACAAATGCAAGAGTTAGCTGGATTTGTTATAGTAACCTCTATCCTCTCTAATTGAATAGTAGAGGATAATACTATCCTCTCTGCTTCATCTAGAACTATTTAAAATGAGGAATACTTGAAGACAAGGAGTAGATATTTGGGGCTCTGAAGGTCCTACTCTGGAGATACTGTATGCAGTACCATCAGTCTCCATGTAGATTAGACAAGAACTAAGATGTTAAGGTTGCTAAAGAATACTTTCAAGTTACTGGAGTATTCTGAATAGGTTCATATGCCAAAGTGAACAAACACTGAAACAAAAATATAATGAACTCTAATTGACCTCAAAGGACTTTTAAGTGCTTTTAATTGCTTAGGCAGCTTCTTTCAATTGTTGACCCCATAACACATTGTTTGCTGCTCTCAAATAATGAATGACCTCAGTTAGTGACAAACACCTTTTGTTCACTAAATTTTCTTTAGATAATCAGCCTACTTCTTTTACCACTTGCCTGAAAGGCAACTTCTGACACCATAAAGTTATCATAACAGAGTGCAATTACTTCTCTTGAACTGAATTCATTTCTCACTTTGTGCTTGCAGAATTTTAGTTAAAGGATGAGGTCTGTATATTCAGACATGCTGTAGGTTAAATTTGAGTACCTTTTCTTAGGTTGATAGAAATACTGATTATTTGTCTTGGTTTTGTTTTTGTTTTTGTTTGGTTTGGGTTTTTTTTAGCTCTGTGATTTACAAAGCCCTGCAAATCATCACTATTTCAGTAGATAACCTTGCTGTGCAAACTTGCTACTAAGTTACTTCAGAGATTGTCAAAGCTCTTTGGTGCTTGGTTTGTATGAAGCAGTAGCCATGTCACTTTGCTAATTATTAGGGATAATCAAGGCAAGACAGACAGACAATATTATACGAGAGTGATAATAAGAATAATGATGATGATAACAATAATAATAATTATAATAATATGTGTGAATTTGAGCAGGTTTCTCTAGTATTTTTCCCTAGTACTTCTCTAGTATTTCTCTAGAACCTTTCTAATGAGTGAATTGTAATAACCTGTAATGTAAGAGCAGAAATATTTCCTGAACATGTGGTTTTATCATTTAGTACCTGATAGACCATGGGAATGATGCTGGACAGAATGACTAGTAACTTTACTAATATTAATAGACACTCCTCAGCTTGCATCTTGCTTGTAATGTCCATAGACTTCTTATGTGTCTTTTTGTCTTCTTTCCACAAGTAAAAATGCTGGAAATATCATCTGTTTGTCCACCCCTATCGATGCAAGAGTAAGGCAATTGTATTCACAGAGCAAGATGATGGTCTGTGTTTTCAGTCTCTTGAGATACTTGTCATGTTGAAATATACTTAGCAGTATATTAGTATATTTAGTTTTAACATAAAGTAAAAACCAAACAAAAAAACCAAACAAACAATAACAACAAAAACCCAAACAAACAAAAAAGCAAAGACCAAAAAAAAAAAAAAACCAACCAAAAAAAACCCACGCCCACTTGAAAGCCCAACAACCTGAAAATATCTTAAAACCTGGCTAACATGGTAACAATGCTGTGTATAGAGAGGAAGCTTAGCTGTTTTGGACAGGGAAGAAAACACAGTATTCATATGGTGGAGCCTCAGGACTCAACAACCAGAGACCATATAAGCTTGTCACAAGAAATGGCTAATAGTTTAGAAGGCAGTATAAAGGTTAAGAAAGCATAACAAAGGTTACTGTACCTTTCACCATATAGTATCTTTCAGTGCTAATGGAACAGGATTGGCATCTCCTGTAAGAGGGATACAGGAGATTGTATTTTCCATAAATTGCAACTAGTAAGGAAGTAATCAGTTTCAGTATAGCAGCTGAGAAAATAGAGCATTTCTGTTTACTAACCAGGGATACCATAATTAAGGCACACTAATGAAGCACCTTGCAGGTCATTAGTTATGCATTGCAGATGGACTATTACGTAAGCACACATTGGGAAAGAACAGCATAAAGGAAAATATAATACTAAAAATAATGATGGGAACAATAGTAATGGGAAATTGAACTTTTCATTCACCTTATGACTAAAACCGTTTTTACACAATAGGACACCCGGTATTCCAACAGAATGAATTAGCAAATCAGTATTGGTAGAATATGAGAAAGAGAATAGGAAACTGCACATTTTGTTCTCATTCTACCAAAGTTGATTAGAATAGCAGGCAATGCTAATGATTTAAGCAAAAAAGAAGGATATATATTTTTAAAAGAGGACAAACTCTTGACTGCCTGTCTGAAAAAGTTATAAGCTTTAGCATAAATATGTTAAATACCAATAGGCCCATATATTGTTTACTTTTGCACCATTTGCTTATATTTTCAGGGAATCTTACTGCATTTCACTTATAAGAATTTCTGTATCCTGCTTTTTTTTCTTTTTTTTTTTTTTTTTTAAAGTGTTACTGCTTATTCCCACAAGCCCTAGTTTTACTCTTTCAACAGAGATGAGGATAACCATTTCATAAGCTGAAGAAGGGGCTGGCAATTTGACAGAAATTAAAATGAAGGGAGGTGGGAACATTTCCATTTTGCAGCAGAGCCAGAAGTAATATAGCTGAATCAGTAGAGCAATAAGCCATAGCTGCTCAGTCAGTCCAAGACTATAGCAATGTGGCAGTATGCTTAGGGAAGCATATGTCTCTGGATAGCCTCAGTCTGCACTGGCTAACTATCCTCGTCCCATTTGGTACCAATTAATGGGTTCTCTGAACACTTCTTTGCTTGGTACAGATGTCCCTATAAGTCTTTAGAAGCATATTTTTTTTTTGCATATTCTCTGAGTAATAGATTATTCTTCTGTTGGTGATATTTTTATGTGGCAGCAACTCTTGTTTTAATATACAAGAACAATCATTTTGAATTAATAACAAAAGTAGCATTACATTAGTCTTGGGTATTATTTTATAGAAAAGCCACTGAAACTCAAACAAAGAACTCAATATTATTCATGATCCTATTCTTTATGGATGAATAAAAAGGCACTCCATTTTAACAATAAATCTGTTGTACTCCAGAGGCCCAATAAATTAAAAGCAATCAAGCAGAAATGAAGGTCAAAATTCAAAGTGCATGCATGTAGCATATCCATAAGTCTTAAAATAAAAACAAAGTAATATTTTCAAAATGGAGGCAATGAAAGGAGAAGTTGAGACATGGAAAGATAAAAGAGTAGACCACAGATCAATAGAAGAGCCAAGCATCAAATGCAGCATAAGGCCCTATATCCTAGTCTCTATTTAGCATCTTCTCCACTGATCTTTTACTGAGTGAAGATCTGAAAGAAATAAAGAGTATGTATACTACATTTCACTCCATTTGTTTCAACTGTCCAAAAAACAAAAAGAAAAAAGAAGCTGAAATCTCCTATTATGGTCCCTCATGACA
>JANHGL010001104.1:0-12892 GCA_024611195.1 Ceyx melanurus
CGGCGGCGGCCGCTGCCGCTACAGCCAAGGGGAGCCGGCGCCTCCGCTCGCTCTGCGGCCGGGGAAGGAGCGCTGCACCGTCGCCGCCGCCGCCGCCTCGGCCCCCCTCTTCCTGCGGCTGCCGGTATCTGAGCTCCGGGCGCAGCAGCGCGGTCACACGGAGCCCCGCGGAGGAGCCGCCGCCAATCTCAGATCCTCGGAGCCCGCAGCTGCAGCCCCAGAGCGGCGCCCGCTCCGCATGCCCCGTCCTCCGCGCACCGCCGCCGCTGCTGCTGCTGCTGCCGGTGGCGGCGCCCCCGCCCGCTCTCCCGCGCGCGCCGCTGCCTCCCCAGCGCTCCTCAGCGCCGCGTCTCCATCACCGGCGCGGGGGCGGCAGCGGCGGCGAGAGGGGCGGACGCAGGGAAAGAGGCGGCAACCGCCCCGGCACGCGGACACGTCCCCTCGGTGGGCGGGGTTCCCGCGCGCTCCGCCCGCCGCTACCCCGGATGTGCATGGCGGGGGGGATGGGTGGGAAGAGCGTGCTGAGGCGGGAGGGGCGGCAGTGGATGTCCCTGCCGCGGGTGTCTCTGGCGCTGCCGCCCGCGGCACGGCCAAGCTGGCGGCCAGCGGTGCCCGTGCCCGGCTTGAGGGTGCTGTTTGGAGAACCGTTTGAGCCGGCTCGCGTCAAAGGCGGGGAGGGGGAAGCGCGGCGTGTCCCCCCGGACTGGCACCGCGCGGCTGCCCGGGTCTGCAGCAAGGGAGCAGGTGTGGCGTGGTCTTGTGTCACCCTGCGCTGCGCTGGCACCTGCTGCACCCCGCTACGTACTCCTTAAAAGTAGGTCTGGTCGGTGAGGACGTGCAGGAGCTGCGTGACTTAGCGAGTTGCCCTTCCCGCGCCCGTTGATGGGGACCGCCAGCTACGGCAGTGCCCGGCTCCTTGTCGGGCCTTGAGTGGCCTTGGCGTAGCCCATGGACTGGCAACTTGCAGTTTCAGGACCTATAGCTGAAGGAAATGTCTCATTGGGTCACTGCTTAACGAGCCTTAGCAGCGGCCCCTGAGCCAGGCAGTGGGGCTGTGCACATGGCAACAGTCGCTCATCAAAGTGTGAGATGAGTGCTTATAACAACGTTTGTGTACTGAGTTTATTTAATACAGATAGAAGATTACTTAAGATACACACCCCAGATATATTTTTACACAACTTCTGGAGAGTGTTTTCTCTTTTCCTATTCTTAAATTCATCTTTAAAAACACAACAAACCAGTGTATAGATCAAAGTTCATATGCCCTCTTTTCAGTGAAACAAAAACCCCAAAACACTCGGTTTCCTTGGCGAGTTAATCTGATGTCTCTGAAATGATGTGGAACTTTGAAGAGGTATTTGTTTGCAGAACCCAAACCCCATGCTGTGTTCATTACAAACATACTCACCAAATTCCTTGGCAGAAACCCTATATTCCAAAGAGAATTTAAACGGGGGTGGGAGGAGGGGGGGGGTGTGTGTGGAAATGTGCAGGCAAAGTTAGGTGAGTGCTGAACAACATCATCATGATGTCCAACCATCTCATGGGGAACTTTGCTGGTGCTTCCATTTACTTCTCTCTTAAAAGATCTGTTTCTGCTTCTAGTCCATTACCCACCACATACTTTCAAGTGCCTCTAGCCCTGTGGTATTTTTATTTTGTCTGACCATGAGAATGATTTTTTGCTCTCTTTGTCACATATGCAGATGATACTTGCTCTTGCCTCCTCAAAAGTAACCTACAAATTATTAGAAGGCACTTAGGTTCCCCAAACATTAATTTAGGGTAGTTTTATTTCAGACGAAACCAGTGAGTTCAGAATTCTTCAGAACTCCCCACACACTTGTTGAGGCTAAGTATTTAGTTTGCTAGGTAGAGAGCACCCTGAATACTGCTTCTCTGTGTATTTTGATAGCCATATACTTGCCTACTCTTGCAAGCATTAGGATGTTTCAGGGCCAGCCTCTTTAAGCAGGAGAGTGCAGGCAGCAGCTCAGTAGTTGCTCTTGGACTCCCATCTACCTGATCTTCCCACACTGTGGAGAGCCAAAAGTAAACAATGGATTCCTGAGGAGAGGAGACATCTAGCCAGGGTAAGGGGATAATTAGGCTAAAAGTGGCTTTCACTAATGTTGACTGAAACAGTTTAAATAAAAAGCATTTTGAAAAATGCTAAAAATTGTAGTCAGGTGGCAGAGTACATGTAAAAGTAAGCAAGGTAGCCAATGCATAAACAGTAGGACAAGGAGGCATTCTTTGCTCAGCACAGGACTTGTGCATGTGTTCACCTTCAGTGAGCTGAATGGGATTCCTTGTGTGCTTAAAACAACTCAAAAGTTTGAGCTTTGCTATATTGCTGAGCTGGTACATTCATCAGGGACTGTGCACTACAGCAGGCAGCTTCCCTGTGAGAAGTAATGCACACCACTATAAGAGCTATAGACCTGCCTTCATTTAGCATTTCTAGGCTGGGGATTGAAGATGTGTGTGTTTATACACAGGCAGATAATATAAAGAAGTATCAGGCTTTCCTATGCCAAAAATGCACGTTTTCAATTTATGGATAAAAAGTTTCAGCAAGAATGATCTACTGTGTACAAGCAGTTTGTGTATGCAAGCAGCTTAACACGTCTTCCATGATGACTGATGATGCTGTGGGAAGCATCCCAAATCCCTCTGGTGGAATGTCTTTATGACACCTCCATTATCTACTCTATTGCATTGCAACTGAGTCCAGGAAACTCACTTAGCAAAAAACTTATCCATTTCATGAAAAGAAGTCATCAGTGTGAGACATCTAGATACAGCCAAAGATAGTTCAAGAAGTGATATGAATTCACTAAACCATGTAGATAAAAAGATGTAATTTTGGAGTAAGTGTACGTTCAAAAATGTAGTCTATAATTTAAGGGCTAAGTTTATGGCATCTGTATTACAAGAAGTGTATTGACATTCAGGTTTGTGAATTGTGGAGCTCTACTAAGTCAACTTTGTAAAATTATTCTTGGAGATATCTTTTAAAACATGTACATCTTCAAGTCATGAGAACAAATAAATAGATTTTTTTAATCTTCATGATGGTTTGTAGAGTTGATGCTATCCTGATTTCATGAGACTTTCAAATTACTCTACCATGCATACTGCAGAAAGCCTGAAGGAGAGGAAAAAAAAAAACCACACCAACAAAAACACAACAACAAAGATGATTTTTCTTGCTTTGGTTACATTTGTCCAAGCTGTGCCACTCCTCCGATATGTCCAGCACCCCACAGAATATCAGGTTGGGGAAAACAGTTTTCTGCAGAGGAGAACCCCATGTGTAATTTGTACCATAACAGGCACTAATGGGCACAGTCTCCTGTGTAGGTCTCCACCCCATGTGTGTGACCCACCCACAGCTGTGGAGAGGTGAACTGACCAAGACAAATGCCAAAATACCAGGTTCAGAGCAGATGAGGAGCTGTCCCTGCAAGGTAAACAGCTGCACCAGGGACCATATCCTGCAGACAGGGTAGGTGTAACTGTAATTCATGTCAGTGGCATGGCCTAGGGTGGTGAGGACAACAGCCAGGAGCAGCCTCACCAAAGAACCCTCACAGAACCAGGATTAAGATGTTCCCCAGCTGAAACAGGTCACTACGTCAAGGTTTGGCAGTTTGCTGCATTGGAATCTGAAGCAGTATTCCATTTGAACTGAATGCAAGCAAGCAGTACCTTAATGGAGGTAATTTTACACTCATTCAATATTTAAAGTGTGTTTTTAAAAGAAAACCTTAGAAATAAAAGGTGTATTTACATGGCAGATACAATCTGCTTTATAAAAAGAAAGCAAGATGGAAATACTGTCTTGCCATCATCTTTGGGGAAGTGTTTGTCCCACCAGAGCTAATTGCCAATGAAGAAATTGGCACTTACTGTTGAGGTTGTTACAAAGGGCATCATAAACTAACTTTATTATAGCAAATGTTGAACTGTAGTTGCATAATTTCCATCACATTATCTTTGCTTTACAAGCTGTCTGCAATAGCTGTTCTTGGAAGGTCTCCAACAAAACATTCTCTTTGGGGCTACTAACTGCAAATAAGATTAAAGCTTAATATGTCTGGTAATCAGTTTTCTTTTAAAGAGTGCAATTTGATTCCTGATGGTCAGCTGGGATCCCACATACCCTCATCTCCTCTGTTTTTCAACTTGCTGCTCTCATAACTCAAAAAAGGCAATTTGCCAAGAGATGTTCTTTCACCACTTCTCCTCAATTGGAGTGTCATCTGAGAGGTTGTCATACATGGCTTCTACTCCAGAATTCAAGACTTCTGTCTATTAAATGCAACTTCTTGGTTTTTTCTCTCTGACCTGGGCAAGAACAAAGCACTTTATGTCCTCTGTTCCAGTGACGTGCAGTGAATAAAGGTGGGTGAAGCTCATTTGCTCAAACCAAGCAAACAGGTACTGCCACCCATGCTGCAATACCCTACCACACAAGGGTCAGGAGTTGCAGGAGACTGAATAATTAAGTGTCTGGTAAAAGAGAATGCTGTTGGTGACTCCTGCACTTTATTTTTCTTCAATATTCCTAAAATTCATCTTGACTGGTACTGTATTTTTCCTACTGGGCCTACTGGAGCAAGTCACCAGAGGCTAATATTTTCAGAGTGTTAATTCTGCATTGGGAACTAGGTTCTTAAATCCCAATCCTTAATTTTCACTTCTGTTAACTTTACTATTGACAACAAGCTCTAACACAACATAAGTGCATGTTGGCATATTCATTAGTTTGGTTGGCAGAGGTCCAAGATGATTTAAAACAAGTTTGCCAGAGAAGGAGGTTTCTTCTAGATATAAACAATTCAAAGAGAGTAAACACCAGTTTTCCAAATGTTGTTAAAAAGTTTTGGCAGGTATGAAAGTGCTTCCTTTCCCACCTACATTAGACCTGGAGTACAGTCATCGTTCTTACACAGCCTGTTGTTATTCCATATGTCATAATTTGCTTTAATACTTATTTCTGAATTCTGTTATAAGCAAAAAGAAGAGCACCATTTTTTTTTCTAGGCTGTTTCTATCACAGCAACTACACATTTCAATCTATTACACAACACTTACTCCAATGAGAATATCCACAACTACAAAATGTGGATGTTTAAGCTACGAAAGAAAAATAACTATTACACTTCATTCAAATATGCACATGACCAAAAGGACTGAGGATTTATAACAACTCTAGCTGTTTCACAAAGTGAAAGCAATTGGTCCTATTCTGGAAGAAATATGAATGAGATTTCTCTCAAGAAAAATAGAAGCGACCTGAGGGCAACATAAAGGTATAGGAAACCTCTAAAAGATTAAGTCTCTATTTTATTTTTACCAGAGTAGCTTTATGTTATGGATAAACAAAGACAAGATATAATTTTATGTAGCCATTTGAAAGTTCATGAGCCTGGTTAAAGCAACTTTTCTCAAACAGTCTTAAAAACAAGGGTAAAACTCGCAACTAATATGTTTGCCTGATACACTGTTGTGTCTACATGATAGTAAGCCCTGTCTAAAAACCATCCATTCTCCCTGGAGATGGGATCCCAGTGTTCCTATTTCAGCAGGATGTTTTTGTCATGGGCTTAAAACCAGTAAGTGATTAAAGTGAGAGCAAATACTAAATGTTTTCACATAAAAGCCCATCACAGATTTCTCACCCCAGTGCTTCCATCTATCCGTTGCCATTTACCATCCCTTTTAACACATCAGGTCAGCAATGTCATTTTTTTCCAAACATGAAACAAGGCAATTTTGTAGGAGATGCCAGAAGCCACTTGGGAAACAACTGCTTGAAGGAGGAGGAGGTGTCTTCTTGAAAGGGACTGTAAAAGTGACACCCGAGGGATTCAACTTTGTACCTCAAGGGCTTCTTCAGTAAACAGGCTCTGTTTATCATATACAGAAAAGGAAAGGAGGGGAGAGTCTTCCCACAGACAGGTCTGCAAAACCAATCCTTAATTTTCACTTCTGTTAACTTTACTATTGACAACAAGCTCTAACACAACATAAGTGCATGTTGGCATATTCATTAGTTTGGTTGGCAGAGGTCCAAGATGATTTAAAACAAGTTTGCCAGAGAAGGAGGTTTCTTCTAGATATAAACAATTCAAAGAGAGTAAACACCAGTTTTCCAAATGTTGTTAAAAAGTTTTGGCAGGTATGAAAGTGCTTCCTTTCCCACCTACATTAGACCTGGAGTACAGTCATCGTTCTTACACAGCCTGTTGTTATTCCATATGTCATAATTTGCTTTAATACTTATTTCTGAATTCTGTTATAAGCAAAAAGAAGAGCACCATTTTTTTTTCTAGGCTGTTTCTATCACAGCAACTACACATTTCAATCTATTACACAACACTTACTCCAATGAGAATATCCACAACTACAAAATGTGGATGTTTAAGCTACGAAAGAAAAATAACTATTACACTTCATTCAAATATGCACATGACCAAAAGGACTGAGGATTTATAACAACTCTAGCTGTTTCACAAAGTGAAAGCAATTGGTCCTATTCTGGAAGAAATATGAATGAGATTTCTCTCAAGAAAAATAGAAGCGACCTGAGGGCAACATAAAGGTATAGGAAACCTCTAAAAGATTAAGTCTCTATTTTATTTTTACCAGAGTAGCTTTATGTTATGGATAAACAAAGACAAGATATAATTTTATGTAGCCATTTGAAAGTTCATGAGCCTGGTTAAAGCAACTTTTCTCAAACAGTCTTAAAAACAAGGGTAAAACTCGCAACTAATATGTTTGCCTGATACACTGTTGTGTCTACATGATAGTAAGCCCTGTCTAAAAACCATCCATTCTCCCTGGAGATGGGATCCCAGTGTTCCTATTTCAGCAGGATGTTTTTGTCATGGGCTTAAAACCAGTAAGTGATTAAAGTGAGAGCAAATACTAAATGTTTTCACATAAAAGCCCATCACAGATTTCTCACCCCAGTGCTTCCATCTATCCGTTGCCATTTACCATCCCTTTTAACACATCAGGTCAGCAATGTCATTTTTTTCCAAACATGAAACAAGGCAATTTTGTAGGAGATGCCAGAAGCCACTTGGGAAACAACTGCTTGAAGGAGGAGGAGGTGTCTTCTTGAAAGGGACTGTAAAAGTGACACCCGAGGGATTCAACTTTGTACCTCAAGGGCTTCTTCAGTAAACAGGCTCTGTTTATCATATACAGAAAAGGAAAGGAGGGGAGAGTCTTCCCACAGACAGGTCTGCAAAAGGCAGGTATGGTTTTCTCCACACTTCATAGCTTAACCACAATAAAAAGGTTAAATTCATCAACGTAGAGATATTCCGCATCATTAAATTATGCCTTTAGCAACAACTGAATAGTCCATTTGCCTTCAGCAGGTTTCTAGTGGAGGCAATGATTGAAACTTAATAAACAGTTGTGTTAGAAAAGCACTATTTGTTACACATGGCTGGAGAGGCACAAGCAGCAGAAGCAAGCAGGAACATTTCAAGCATCTGAAGAAATTACTGGCAGGTAAAGGCTGATGTGATTAAAATACACTACTTACCACTCACTTTGCAGGTAGAAAATACCCAAAACCCCCTCATAAGTACTTGGTAGGTTTTCCCATTAGTCTGCTGTACATTGATTATCATTCCCATATGTTATTTCCCGTCAAAGGACTCCACCCATAATCTAAATTCCAGTTTTATGACCCAATTATGGTTTTTAAATAGTCAACGCCCACTGCAATTCAATTCTTTAATTACACTTACCATTTACTTAAGTGACATTAGAAATGAGGCATGCCTGCACACATGGATGTGTAGGTCAGACCAAAGGTCTGGCTGGCTTTACATCCTCTCTGACACCTCCCAGAGTGAGTACCTGGGAAAAGATTACAAGGGCCATTGCAAACACATGGAGACACGTCTCCAGCTTCCAGCTGAACTCAGGTTTAGTTTCTCTTTCCAGTTCAAAAGTGATTTGCAGTTTGCTTATTTTCCACAATTTGCAGAAGTCTGCACAACCAATAATCCTGCAGATCATCCTCAGCTAGATCTCCCCTTAAGTACATACTGAATTGAAGTGTGCTGGCAATATTTAATTGCTGCATATGAGCTTTGTAGGCATGTGAGCTGCTGGCAAAAGGGAAGTTATCACCTCTATTTCTTAATTTACTTTCTCCTTTATGATCTGGCCCAGACTGTAGGAATTCACAGACTTGCCCTAGGGTTTTGATTTCTGGAATCAGTGGATGACGTGTTTGTGGGGCCAAATAATTTATCCAAAGTACACAGAGGTTTTTCTGTATAACCAAGGAATAATCCATCACTCAGACTTCTTTGTTAACAATTTTCAAGTAATAGAAAACTAATATTCTTACACCTCCATTCTTATTCTTAAATCCTTCTACCCCCCAGTCTCAAAGTATGTGCAAGTATAAAATATTTTACCCAAGACAAAGTTGAGTAATAAGGGCATGCTAACAAGTTTTCTTCTGTCTTGCCAGATAGCAATGATCTTTGATGTTCATAATTTCACTGACTTCCTTTTAGGGTTGCACTGATTTTAGACAATGTGGATACAAATCTCTCTGTCTGCAGCTATTTTAACAGAGTACACCATGGCTGAGCCCAAACCCAGCATGGAGGGATTAAAGAAAAAAAAATCCAGCACCTCAAGGTAGTACCTCACAGCTGCTATTTCAGCCCTAGAGCTACAGCAGCTGCCACAGCCAAAGCAGCATTGCTTGGAAAAGACAAAATATGGAAGACCTGCCAGAACTGTTGATCTAGTTCTTCCTACCTTGTGGTTTGGCTGCATTTTTTAACTCTTCCTTTATGCAGTACAAATAGTTCTACCTGGAGAGTAATCTTGTGGATCCAGAAAGATTATGTTTTCAACTCTGTTACAGAGAGGCATATTATCTCTTATATTAGCTACAGAAACTGCCCCTCCCTTTCCCCCAGCCCCACCCAAATATTATGTTGTAAAATTAAAACTAAACATCTTTTTATATATATATATGCTCAGAAATCCTAGCATAGGTGAATAGTACAGAAATATTTTATCAAATGTAACAAGCATAACGATTGTGCAATCAATGAGCTATAAATTTAGGAGAAAAAAAAATGGAGCATACAGTCCAGAACCATCACTGCAGGATTAAAGTCAATTCATGTCTTTAATTTTATATGAATCTAAATTCATACCTTCCTTTTCCTCCAGTCTTTCCTAAAAAAATGCCTAACTCTCCAGAGTGCCATTTCTGAGATGGTTTCCCATAATGCAAAAGGCAAAAGTCTATCTGCTTTCCAGGGTAAGTGAGCAGCTGATGTGTGTGAGCAGCTCTCAGTAAGTAGGTATTTCCAGAGAGCTTAGATAAAGTGCTTAAGACAATGCCCAAATACCACAAGTCCCAGTGGGATCCTGAGGCTTGCAGTGGAAAAGAGACAATGGCAGAAAGTCAGAGACAGTGTGGGAATGTGATGCTTCCTTTCTGAACAACTCCAAAGTCCAGATACTTTGGTGTGAACCTGTTAGTCTGAGAAGTCAACAGCAAGATAGAGTGTGTGGTGCTGGGTATGGAAAGCAAGGTAGTACCTGCTCAGGGTCATAAACTGCATTCCATGTGCTCTGTACTAGTTCTGGAGCTATTTAATTTTTAATTTAATACATCTCTCTTGCCACTACAGCATATCACTGGTTAGCAATTTTAACAGTTTATTTATGATTTTAAATATCCTTGTTTATATAAAGAGAAGATTTGAATAAGGAGAAAATTATTTCTTCAAAGATACACTCCTGTCTTGCAAAGTTAGCATTAAATCTCTCCAGCTGAAAGACTATTTATGGTCCACAAAATTATTGAAGGTATGACATCATCCTTAGCACATGTATAGCCCAGAACACAGTAAATTATTCTCCCTGGAAAATTCTTTTCATTACTGTCAGATTGTTAAACATCACCTAGTGTCAAATTGGTAACTGACATCTGCTGTCAGAAATTGATGTGCATGCTTCTTTCTTTATACACTAAAGCCTCTTACCTCTCGTGTCTACAATACAACTTAAGATGTAAGTATTTTAGGATGAAGGGAATAAATAATTCTAGAATATTTGCTTGTTTCTAAGCCTGTATTTATTTATATTTAAATGACTTTTTGTATTGCAAACAATATTCACTCACACAGTTGCACATTCTCTGGTATTATCTCAGCTGCAAAATACAATTTTCTACCTAACCTTTGATGAGGAACTTCTGCCTCGTGGGCACTCAACTTCTGCCCATGGCCATTCACTCTGACTTTGCCAAGTTGTGACCTTTTAAATGTATCACTGTTTTATTCATTCAGTATCACTGTTCCATCTAGTTGAACAGTATCAGTATGATCTGAGGCCCCTGAAAAAAGCAAAAGGGTTTAATCAGAGCCCCTCATTCAGTCTTTGGGAGTATTCTTCAGAGACAATACAGGCTTAAAACTGATTTTTTGCAGGACCTCTGAGCAGCTGCTGCAAAGAATAAGGAGACAGCATTGATATGAGTCCCATGAGGAGACTCACTTTAACCTGAAGAATGCTGGAATTCCCAGAAGCTGAATGGTGCAATTACCTGAAAACATAGGCAGTGTTTTGATGGTTTTGCTCTTGCCTTTTCTCCCTGGCTTTTGGAGTTTTCTCTTAGTTCAAACAGTGCAACACCACTTGCATCTGCTGTCTACTCAGCCAAGCAAGTGGCATTACACTGTTGTTATGGTGGATCAGGCCCTTACTCTGAACTTTTCTGTCTGTAATTAATCAAATAACCTCCAGGGCCTTTCTCTTGTTTATAGCACCATTATTTACTTCCATATAAATAACACCTTTTAGGCACAAAGTGCTGTGCTGCTTCTAACACCCGAAGTGATTAACTCCTGGTTGCATCATCAGAGAAGGAAATGCCTCCCTTTCTAATCTGATTTCTGATTGCTTTCAATCAACCACAGTATTAAATAGTCAGAATTTCCTTCTCTTGTGTATCCACTATATCTTTTTGTTTGGGGCTCTCATAGTTGCTCACCTTGCCATGTCCCAAACAACAGGGCTTGATGTTCTGAATGGCACCTTTGTTAGGACTGCTGTTCTAGAGACACTTCCCTGGAAATCTGATTGAATTTTTAGATTAATACAGATACAGAGGTGAAGAAAGGAAATGAACAAAAGTGAATTTTTTTTAATTTTTTTTTTTTGGTATTTGAAAACTAGTTTTCCTGCTGTTCTAGACAGATGGAGAGGAAAATGATGGCACTTAATGAGGTGGGACTTGTTGTACTTCTTGACAGCACTGCTGAGCTAGAATACAATTTTTTAACTTGAAAACCAATACAGCAGATAATGTGGATTTCAAACCCAGTTTTAAAGTGGAAACCAATATACAAATAAACTCATCTCACCTACTTTTCTCATAGCAAAGATGGACTAATTTGTTTTTATTGCCTACATTTGTATTTATTACTGCTCCCTCTTCCGCCCACTTCCTGCTCCTCTCTTTTTTTCTCAAAGGAGAAAATAAGCAGATGCTAGCAAAGTAACCCTCAAGATAAAAATACCTAAGAAACCATGAACAATTTCCCATGAATTCTTTCTGAGTGTGTTGCTAAAGGAATATGGTCATGCACTGTAAGCCTCATACTGAGCTCTGCTCGGTGTGGGACATTGTTTTACACCACCAGAATAGAAATGCTTTTCTAACTAAAAAGCTTACAAAGTTTATAAGCTTAAAAAGTTTAGAAATTCTCTGCTGGTAAGGTTAAATTACCCTCTTCTCTGAAACTTAAGATTGAAACCTTCTGGGAAGGAAAAAAAAAAAAAAAAGGATGTGTCAATTATCTAAAATGACCTTGTGCTTTACATATAGCTTATTAATAAATATATAGTCAGACCACATCAAGTCTACTGAGCAAATCCAGCCTGCAGGAAGCTTATTTTAGGCATGTTATTTGAGGAGCATGCAGAAGAGAAAACTCACCCAGAGCTGGTGCAGTCAGTTGGAAGAATGCTGTGAACCAGACTGGATTTCAGAGGATCCCAGTGGGGTCCAGTTGTGGATACCTTTGGCTGTCAGCACTGAAGCTGGGGTTTTCTACACCTGCTCCCACCTACAAAGAAGCCAGAGTTACCTTGACTATAAGTGTTCAGCAGCAGGTTGTTTACCAATTGAGGTCTACAATCCTTACCCTCTCTAAAATCCCAGTAGCTCTAAGACTCTTTCCAATTAACACCAGATCAGACAACCTCCAGAGCAGCTCTCAGAAATGTAGCTTTTGAAATTTCACAAAGCCAACTCAGATTCTGCTAATGTAATTTTGGAATAATTCTGATTTAATTGTTGTCTTTTGCCGCAGAGTTTTTGTGCCTATGTATTTGTATTAGTAATTTCAAGCCAAAACCTAAAAGCATTTTGCTGTAAGTAACTATAGATGTTAATGTAAAAGCTAATGGAGATTGTGCTTACCACTGAAAAAGGCACAAAGGAAATAAAAGCCCCAAAGAATATACCATCTAAGGGCTCATTAAATTCAGTGGGACTACTTCCAAGATTAAATGATCATTTCTGGGCTAAGTATTTGTGAGACAGTTTCATTTTGCAGACATAAGACACAAAATTGCCCTTTGAGACTGGAAGAATAATTCTGCATAACAAGAGGCATGTACTCACTATATTCAATAGCAAAACTTCAATGATAGTAGAAGAGCCCCCTAAAGTACTTTTTACATACACTAATACACACACTTCTATATATATATATGTTTTATCTTTATATATGTATTTGTATACATGACTTCCAGTTACATAAATACTAAGATCTCTCCATATACATATATATATTAAAACCCAGTC
>JANHGL010001104.1:12992-35102 GCA_024611195.1 Ceyx melanurus
TTTGAAAGGTCCTGGAGAACAGGAGAGGTGCCTGAGGACTGGAGAAAGGCCAATGTTGTCCCAATCTTCAAAAAAGGGCAAAAAGGAGTACCCGGGTAACTAGAGGCCTGTCAGCCTCACCTCCATCCCTGCAAAGGTGATGGAACAGCTTGTCCTTGCCACCATCTCTAAGTATCTGGAGGAAAGGAGGCTTATCACAAGTAGTCAACATGGATTCTGTAAAGGAAAATCATGCTTGTCTAATCTGATAGCCTTTTATGATGATACAAGTAAATGGATGGATTACGGGAGGGCAGTGGATGTGGTATACTTGACTTCAGCAAGGCTTTTGATACTGTCTCCCATGGGATCCTCACAGCCAAGCTTAAGAAGTGTAGATTTAGTGATTGTTCAGTGAGGTGGATCGGGAACTTGCTAAAGGACAGATCTCAGAGAGTTGTGGTCAGTGGAGCAGAGTCTAGCTGAAGGCCTGTGACTAGTGGCATCCCCCAAGGGTCAGTGCTGGGCCCAATACTAACCAATATTTTCATCGATGACCTGGACGAGGGCACAGAGTGCACCCTCAGCAAGTTTGCTGATGATACTAAACTGGGAGGAGAGTCAGATACATCATCAGGCTGTGCTGCCATCCAGAGAGACCTGGACAGGCTGGAATGCAGGGCAGGGAGAAATTTAATGCAATTTAACAAGAGCAAGTGTAGAGTCCTTCATTCGGGGAGGAACAATCCCATGTATCAGTACTGGATTGGGGGCTGATCTATTGGAGAGTAGCTCTAGAGAAAGAGACCTGAGGTTTCTGGTGGACATCAGGATGACCATGAACCAAAAATGAACTCTTGCGCCCAAAAAGGCCAATGGCATCCTGGGATGCATTAGGAGGAGTGTGGCCAGCAGTCAAGGGAGGTTCTTCTCCCCCTCTACTCTGCATTGGTGAGGCCCCACCTGGAATACTGTGTCCAGTTTTGGGCTCCCCATTTCAAGAAGGACAGAGAACTACTGGAGAGAGTCCAGCTCAGGGCTATCAAGATGATTAAGGCTGAGAGAGCCGAGTCTCTTTAGCCTGGAGAAGAGGAGACTGAGAGGGGACCACAACAATGTCTATAAATATGTTAAAAGGTGAGTGTAGGGAGGACAGAGCCAGACTGCTCAATGTCATCTAATGACTGGACAAGACGCAATGGGAATAAACTGGAGCACAAGAGCTTTAGCCTAAACACAGGGAAAAATTTTTTCACAGTGAGGATGACAGAGCTCTGGAACGGGCTGCCCAGGGAGGTTGTGGAGTCTCCTCTGGAGACATTCAAGACCCACCTGGATGCGTTCCTGTATGACTTGGTCTAGGTGATCCTGGTCTGGCAGAGGGGTTGGACGGGTCTCATACCTACCCTAGAAAAGCAAGATCCCCGACAAAGAAACAGAGCAATTTTATTCAAAAAGTATGTATTAACAGCTCCTGGCATATACTCCCTTTGCTTATACTTTTAATGTCAAAAGGTATATACACCTGCAATAAATACAAATACCTAACATCAATAAGGAATTTCCTACCCTATGGGTGGCAGGTGTGAACAATTTAGCTGTGATCAAATTGAATCCCCTTAACATGTTACCTCAAGTCTCATTGCTCTTGAAGTCGTTTGCATCTAAATCAGATTGTAATGCACCCCTTTTTCCACAGAGACAGGGAACAAGTTGTCCTCCTCTTGAAAAGTGCTCTCATTACAACTACTATGTCTTTGTATTGCTTCCACATCTACAAACTTTGGTTGAGGCTCGTGACACTATTGTTATTGGGCCAGATAAGTATATCAACTCCATATTGCCATACTTTACTTCTTTGCTCTCATTATGTCTCTTTTAATGACAGGCTATATTAGGCTGTGTTTTCAGTTCATTTAAGACCCCTAGGTTGTATTTTCTCTTGACCCAGCAATGTCATGAGTAGAAGTGGATTAGTAGTAGTATTATTGCAGAATCTGACAGTCCTTATTGCACACAGTGAGCCAAGGAGGGAGCAGCCACAGAGGATAGGCAGTTCACCTTTGAGAAACTGCAGCGTAGCAGAGGGAGAGGGGCTTGACAGTAGGAGGGCACTGACTAAACTGACAGAGTATTCACACTCTTAACAGCAGTCTGAACAGTGGCAGTCTGATGCTGTAGTGTTGTCCATGGACAACTGCAAAAACAGCTATGCCTCCTTTACTCACAAACAGCTGCAAAAACAGCTGTACCTCCATAAGTTTCTTTGTTCTTCCAAATTTCAGCCAAAAAAACACACAAAAATCAACAAGCAGGTAGAGGAGAACTAGAAGTCTGCTTAAATTCACCCTTATAGATGTTGAAATGGGAGCAACTGAGCAGGGCTGGTACCCAGGGATATGTCAATCTCCCTGTGGTGCAAGACACTTTGTCACCATAAACCCTGCTTGAAAATTATTCCATAGAAAACAAGCAAGGTCCTAAAATGTCTTCTGTCTTCCTGGATGCACAGCTATCAGTGATGGCTACTGCCCTAGAAAATTTTCTCATTGATACCAAAAATAACAGATTATAAAGGGACCTGATTCTTTGACAGTGGATCTTTGAAACAGTGATGTATTTTTGAGTAAACACACGCAGATGGAGTCAACAAACTTCTACTGAGGTAAATGGCATTTATTAATTTCCCATTCTTAAAAATCAGCAGAAGGAACATTCTTTGTTTAGCCCTGCATGATAGGCTCAGTCAGCTGTCCAAGATGCAAGAGGAGATTTTTTGCAAATTGACATAAGTTTTTAACTCAGCTCTATTTTTGCAAGAATCCCAGAATACAGAAACAGCATAATGAGACGGGCAAAAAGATGACAGCAAAATAAAACAGAAAGTAAATGGTCACTCAGTAAAAATCTGATGGACACAAAATGGCTTTGTGCAGTGTTTTTAATGCCTTGGCTTTGTCATGTGGTCTCATGAACAGCATGGCAAAGCACTTAGTCTTGCATTCCTGGCTCTGGCCCAGATCGGGTCTTAATATGAAGAAATCCCTGGAAGGTGGTGTAAAGATGGCAATGACAGGGCAATAGGGTCCCCTTGACAGATCTGCTGCAGTGGCAGTCCCCAGAGGAAGATGTGATGTGTATACCACAGGTATCTAACATACTGTGTCACTTGAGATTAGGGTGGGAGGGAGACAACATTACACTCCTTCAGCATTGCTCCAGAATCTTCTAGCTCCCTTCTAGATGCCTTCTAAATGGATGAAGAAGTACCAGAATTCAATATTAATGTGCTGTATGTCCCCTGGCAGCAATGGGGATCAAACAAGTCAAAAAATCAGATTAAAAAAAAAAAAAGAGCTCTATTGTTTGCATGCAAGGCTGCTGAGCTAACTGCAGCACATGCTTTCATCTCCCATCTCAGTCTTCATCAGAATTTTAGTTTATTTGCTCAGAACTATTTACCTACCATTTTTAAACCTCACATACACAGGGTTTCAGCAATTTAAACAATTTTAAACCATTTCCACCTCCCTGTTTGGCTCCAATGTTCAAAGAGCAGATACCTCATATGTATTATGAACACTAAAGATGGGGACAGAATTGAAAAAGAGACAAGTTAAAGCTAAGCAAAATACACTTGTCAGTGTATCTGTTATGTTCTTGTTCAGTTCAGAAAGACCTAGCTAAAGTTGCCCTGTGATACTTAACTCATGCTATGTACCACTTTGAAATTAGAACCTAAGGAAGATATTTGGCAATGTTTTGTCAGCAGATAAGCCTGCTAAACATTAACCTCTATTTGTGCAATGCCTAATCTGAGGTTTCCATTCATGTGGCTGATCTGTACCCTGAACCTCAAGTTAATGTGTTTCCTTTTTACAGGAAAGCTTTGCTCATGTCGCTTTTGGGCTCTGCAGACTTCACAATGTGACCCTCCCACTGCTGGCTGAGGAGGCAGCCTGGTGCTGCCTCTGCTTACATCTTAGTTAACGAGTTCATGTCAGGCCCAATGTTTATCTTGTTAAACACGACTCGTGGTTTCTGAATGAAGCACACCATCCTGAAAGCAGAATTGTACAGACTTAGAGAAAGAGCTATGATTTGGAAATTCACATTAGAGGGACAAAAATACTTCCAAATTCCTGTAAGGGAGTGAAACAAGCTTGAAACAGGTGGCTTGCCTAGGAAGCAAACCCTGCCAGTAGAGCACATAGAAGACCTCAAGAGTCTTCGATGAAAAAAAAATCAAATAGAAAACTAGACATTTTGGTGTTTCTGGATAGTATATCAATGTGGTTTGTTTGTTTTGTTGGTTTTTTTTATTTGAGAAAGAGGTAATGTGTTTAATGTTATTAATTATTTTAAAAGGACATAGAGTTATAGGGCATAATAGTAGCAGAACTGTTAGATTTGCACACTGAAGGTTCAATTCTCATTTTGTCAATTTAGGATTGTTTTGTGATTTGTCTATAGTCCGAAACTGATGCAGTTAGTTGCAAGGCAGACACAGGATTCTGAGATAAAAACGTTCTTGCAGAACAGCTCTATGGCTCCCTGATATGTCACAAAGCCCAGTGAACAGAATGGGGTGAGGAAGACTGAGGGATATGAAGAGGAAAAAGAATCTAATATTCTCTGCTGTCTTGGCCTGCCTGGATTCTGGCAATGTTTTGTGGACAGTGCTGAGCCATCAACCCTTGCACAGCAGAGACGTGATCACTCTTCTCCTCCCAGATTCTGCAGTTCTGGGACTTGATGAGCTGTACTGAGAACTTGGAGCAAGTCTTGTTCTTAGTGTCCTGGATATTGGTGCTCTGACCCTCTGTGTTTAAATGTGCCAGTCTAGATTTACCCTGTCTCTTTTGTGTCCTCAGTACATAGTTTTGAAATGCTTTTCCTCAGCTTCTTCTTAGACATTCTATTTTCCAGACAAGAAATATAGCTGTGTCATAATTCAGCAAGCCATCTTCATCCCACACAACACTTCATCACATACTTAACTGTAACTTTAGCACTGACCCGAAGGGGACGTGAGCACATACTCAAAGTACTGTCCATGTTAAATTATTTTCCTAAGCAAGGACTGGCAGAAGGATCAATCAGTTGAACTGGGGCCTTGCCAGACTTTGTTTCTTATAGCTTAGCTATTTTTTGCTGGTTTTTAGTTAAAAAAAACAACCAAACAAGCAAACCAAAAACAAAACAACAAAAAAAAAAGCACAAAGGAACATCATTGCAAAAACTTATTTTATAATAAAAGAAAAGATAATTTTTTTATATATTTTGCCATAACTCAATAACAATTGAAGGAATAAATAAAATAATTTATATCTGTCCAGAAAGCAGGGATGAACAATTTCAGTTAAAACAGTGAATGTTTTTCAGACTCACAAAAGGTGAGAACTCAGGGTAATAACTGAGATTGCCTTGTGGTCTTATTGCAACATTAATTCAAAAGCTCATGTATAAATCAGTCCTTCTTACATGAAGTCTAAGGCAGAAAACCTTTTGCAGAAGCCCTTACAGTACTGCAAAGTAGTTCTGTGAATGTAAGGTCATCAGTAGAGGGATTATATTCATTTTTCGAGTTGCTCCAAACGTGCTCTGACATGAAACAAGCAAGGGACAGTAGCAGAGTACAGGGTCAAATATAGCTCCATGTCAAAAATGTGACACTGGTGACTACATTAGCTTTGTATTTGAGGGCAGGTATGGATACCATTTTCTGATTGTGTTACAGCTGTGTCCAGGATGAGCTCTCCACCAGCTCTCAGCAAGCACAGCTCTTGCCTGTGGATCTAAATTTTAGACTCATTCAATGAAGAGATGTAATGCAGAAGCCTCCCCTCTTTCTCCACTGCAGTGTTGATAACAACCTGTATATAAGAATGTGGACCCTTGACCCTATTCTGGGTGTGAATCACGACACAACAGCCTCAGTCCTGTGGGATGCAGGAGGGAGCAGAGCCTTGGAGTCCACTGCTGCCCTGCTGCTCTGCAAGAGCTGCCTTTCCATCTCTAACATGCTACCTCTGCTGAGGCTTTTCTCAGAGGTAGTGAGATTCTCCAGTATTCCTTCTATCATGGCCCTGCTAAAACTACCTCTTTCTTAAGTATTCTTCTCTTCTGGATCTCTAGGAAGCCATCCTACAGCCTGTGCCATGTTACCTAGATATATTTGCTTCTCTCCGGGATTTTTCTATGCTCATTTAAGAGAGTGGGAAAATAATTTCCTCCTAAGAAAGTGCATACAGCTTTCCTTGTAAATCCCCTGTGACTCACTACCCTCTTGAGCAGATTTCCTTTACCATTTTTGATGTCAGATGCAATCTAAGTTATATTTACATGTGTCCTAGGCTTCAGCTAAGCAGAGGATTTCCAACATATTGAAGCAAAGCTTGCTAACTCTTTAGGACTAAGCAGTATTATCTGATTATTTTTTTCTTTTTTTTTTCTAGTTTCTCAAGAATAGTAATCATATATTACTCTGCAGTAAAGCCATTATATAATGACCCATCTGTGGAAGAAAAAATCCCATGAGCCTAGTGGTAAAAAGACTACCCATTTTAGCTGCCTATCACTTACTTCCACATGAAGCAGAAGAGCACAGCTAAGCTGCCCAAAACTGCCTTTCCAGGAAAGGTAGTGAGAAGGGGAAGCCTATGGTGGGGACAGGTTTGCTTGAACAACATTTATTATTGATAGGCTGAATAATTATAAATACCTGTATATGTTTATATTTACCTCTGTGGTCACTGAGGGATAGCAGAAGCAATAGTATCATGTGAAATTGCAGACTTCATTCCTCCAAGAGGAGGGAGAACAGCTTTCATTAAGCATACTTTTACCCCAGGCAGAGAACTATACATAACTGATCAATAAACTAGAAAGAAAATATATATTTTATTCAAATTAATAAAAACTCAAAACAAGTATAAGCACAAAGGGTCAGACTGTGATGTCCTTATGGGAAGAGAAAAGTGCTAAATGCAGTTTGGTGAAAGCCAATAGTGGACACAAGGGAGTTAAGGGGTTAGCCAGTGTCAGTAGAACACCATAGTCAGACAAGATCATGAGAAAAAGAAAAACAGAAAGAATGAGAAGTGAAGGGGAGAGGGTTGATAAAGTACTACCAGGACTGAATGGAACAGAGCAGATGTTCCTCTGTAGAAGTGTGTGAGAAATATCTCCTCATATGCGATGCCTTGATAAACTGACCCCCCCTACCTCAAAAGATTTTCACAAGTATTTCAGCATTTCAGAAGAATGCAGATAAAGTTGTATAAGTTGCTATATATGTTTGTTACATGCATGCATATTATATACAGCTATAATGTATGTAACTCTGAAGCAACCATTGGTGAAGCTATGCTGTGAGGTGTTCTTGGAGTTGTCTATACTTCCAAATGACAAAAAGATTTTGATTTGTTAATTTCAGGGGAATTTCTTGTTTTGAAATTTTCTTCTTTTGACTTGTATGTATGATTTATAGCTTGCTTTACTTTTATGCAAGAGCATTTATTAATTTCCTTTCTGCATGTAAACTTTCATCTGGCCTTTTGTGGCTTCTTTCCTCTTCTGTATTGCTGTTTCAGGTTCAAGAGGTCCTAGCAATGATAATTAAATTGCCAGTTGCTGGTCAGCAGTTAGAAGACACGGGACACTAGGGCTAGATGCAAGCTGCAGTGCTGAGGGTGGAAAACAGATGAATTAACAATGCCAAGAATCTCCTGCTTGCTGCTGTGTGAGCCAGAGAGGGACATGAAGGAATGGAGGATGGACTTGTGAATCTCTCCCTGGAAGCCTATGTTCCCATAGAGAAGGCTTTAGAGTGCTTATTTGCAGGACTTGATAAGACTTCATCTGTTTACTAGTCTCTTTAACCAAGAGCAGATGTTAAGTCAGGCCCTCAGTACACAAATAGTAAATGATATTAATCTCCCTTTTATTTTATAACAAACTGACTGCCTTCAGTTAGTATGTCAAAAACAGACACTCAGATTTCTTACTCAGCTTGGTATGCACTTCCAGCATTGCCCCTGAAGGTGACCGAGACTTTTGAAACTGAGTACTGCAAGTTTTTTCCTTTGCCACAAAGCATGAACTCTGATTTGTCTTCATGACCATGCACAACTGCAAGTATAATTGCCTGTGACAAAAATAACCTCTTAGCACCAAGCCCCAGCTTTTAACTCTGTTGCCATTTTTGAAGTGCAAGCCACACGTATTTACAGCACTGATGCTGAAAGGGGGGGTTTGAAGGTCACTGTGTCCTTCTGGGTAACTGCATAGAAAACCCAAAATAAATGAACAATTTACCCTGTCCTAAGGCGAAGTCTGCAAGTGAAAAAATCCAGCAACAGACCCAAAAAGGTAAATCTGGGACATGTATCTGAAGATGAGTTTGTCTCTAATTGCTCCAAAAGCAATCCCCATGCTTGTAAGCCTATGGGAAACATTTACAGACACTAAAGGCTTGGAGTAATAGAACTGCAAACTTGGGAAACATGGTTGGTTAATGGTAAGGTACTCAGTCATACAGAATGAATCTTCACATTCATGTAGAGCAGTTCCTCATTCTGCTACTTACAATGCACTTTGCAAAACTTGCATCATAGAATCATTCAGGTTGTAAAAAACCCTTGGGATCATGAAGTCCAATCATTAACCCTATCCTACAAAGTTCACTCCTAAACCATGTCCCTCAAAACCACATCCATATGACACTTAAACACATCCAGGGATAGTGACTCAACCCCTTCCCTGGGCAGCCTGTTCCAGTGTCTGACTACTATTTATATATATGTTTGTATTTACATTTATATTTATATTTAACTATTATAGTGAATTTTTTTTTCCCTAATGTCCAGTCTAAACCTACCTTGTTGCAGCTGGAATCCATTCCCTCTTGTTCTATCACTAACTACCTGTGAGAAGAGACCAACACCAGCCCCTCTACAACGTTCTTTCGGGTACTTGTAGAGCATGATGAGGTCTCCCTCCAGCCTCCTCTTTCTCACACTAAACAGTCCCAGCTCCTTCAATTGCTTTTCATAAGATTTGTTCTCTGGGCCCTTCACCAGCTTTGTTGCCTCCTCTGCACTTGCTCCATCACCTTGATATCTCTCTTGTATTGAGGTGCCCAAAACTGGACACAATACTCAAGGTGTGGCCTCAGCAGGGCTGAGTATAGGGGGACAATCACCTCCCTACTTCTGCTGCTCACATTATTTCTAATGCAAGTCAGGATGCCATTGTTTTTCTTGTCCACCTGGGTACCTCAAAGCTTATATTTATCTTCTTGTCAATTAGAGCCCCCAAGTCCTTTTCTACCACAAAGCTTTCCAGCCACGCTTCCCCAGGCCTGTAGCTTTGCATGGGGTTGTTGTAGCCCAAGTGCAGGACCTGGCACCTGGCCTTGTTGAACCTCATCCTGTTAATGATATCCCATTGATCCACCCTGTCCAAGTCTCTCTGTAGAGCCTCTCTCTCATGCAGATCAACACTACTGTCTAACTTGGTGTTATCTGCAAACTTACTGATTATACACGCATCATCCGCAGTGTCTCTCCATGTGAAGAGGAATTCTCTATCTATGGATGAGAAAATTGCATCACAGGTCAAATGATTTCTCCTCAGTCACACAAAGTCAGAAACAGACTGCAGGAACATATGATTCATCTTCTTGGCTTGAACTATCAGTTCTTTAGGATGAAGAAAACAGACAGATTTTCAATAGTAGGCTGTAATTGCTCCACCACAGCGAAGATTGTAAGGCCATTGT
The DNA here is from genome assembly GCA_024611195.1 of Ceyx melanurus. NCBI lineage: Eukaryota > Metazoa > Chordata > Aves > Coraciiformes > Alcedinidae > Ceyx > Ceyx melanurus. The sequence goes on from JANHGL010001104.1 coordinate 22,756, forward strand.
TCATGGTGGTTAAGGCACCATTTTAAGAGGTTAATAAAATGTGGGCCATCATTGTGCAATGATTGTTCCAGTCTACATTCTTCTTGGTGCTGGCATTAGCACTGCAGTCCTCTGTGCCTTTCTAAAACCATGCCATTTTTATCCCTCTTACTCTAAGGACTTCTCCCACAGGCTCTGTAGATAGATTTGTTATTTTATATAAATAGTTTTGTGAGATGACTTAGAGAATAAATGCCATGATCAAACCTTAATCCCTGTATTATATGTCCCTCCAGAATCTGTCATAACTTAGCACAATAGTATGATATTTCCTGAAAAAAAACAAGATTTGACCAAACAAGTTATTTGATAAACTTTGAGAGAGACTACGCAGAAAGTGATATAATCTTTCTTTCCTTAAGTGCCCAATTTGAGTCATATTTAAAATAAAGAATATGGAGGGAAGTAAAAAAATTCCAAACCCATGACCTAAATAAGGAAATAAAGATAAATGATCAAGGAAAGTTTTTAATAATGCAGGTATCCAGTTCTTTAAGTAGAAATAAGTTTAATCAATTAAAAAAATATGTAAACTAAGAAATCAAGAGGTAGGTTAGAAAGAAAGTTTTTCATACAGGTTGCAGCTTCATACTCATAAGATAATAGAGGTTCCAATTCCAACTCTAGTGTCACATAATCTTGAGTATATGAAGTAAACTCCTCTTTCTGGAGGAATGTGAGCTCCCACTATGGTCAAGGGAGAGTTTTCCACTGGTTCTGGGAGGAATCAGCCCAGACCTTGCTTCATTCAAACAAATAATTCAGACAAGACTATGGTGTATAATTCATAATCACCAATAAAAGAAAAACAAATAAGCAAACCACAAAAAACACATCCAACCAAGCCTATGGTGCAATTTTAAACAATTAGTTTTACGAAAGTAAGAAAGTGGATACTGGCCACTGCTTGGGGATTAGGTAGGTTAACTTTCTGTCAAAATAGAAGGAATTAAACCCCAAAATTATAATGATCTGCAGGAAAACCTCTACAACTCACCATGCTATTCAAACTGGTTTCTGGTATTAATATTGTTTTTCTACCAGGCTGGGGTTTTCATTTAATGCTAAATGAGATTTATACAAACATTCCTGAAAGAGGACAAACTTACTATAGTTTTAAGTAGGAGATTGAAAACTACCTACACACATACAAAATCATAATTGCTCCATCGGTTAAAATTACATCCCATATTGCTCTCATTTAATCAAAAGCCAATCTTCTTAAGTTATTAAAAAGAACTGGCTTCTTGACATTAGCTAATACCAACATTAAACAAACAAACAAAATTAAAAGTGCATCCAAAAATAAAGGCAAGTGTGAAAAGGAAAAAAAATATTTTAATGTAATTGGAGCAGACTCCTTTCTCCAAGAAATAAATAGAAAATACTGGCAATTTTCAACAAGCATTGGCAGAACACATATTAAGAAAATCACTTAAGATGTCATCGTGGTAAGATGGCATCAGTATTTAAGATTTTGTAACATCTGTTTACAGTCAAGACTTTTTTCTGAAGTACTATAAATTGGCAATTGTTTATCTACAGTAATGGACTCAATTACTGTTTCCCCAGATTATGCAATGAGCATATTCAGTAACTGAGATAATTAAGCAATAAACATATACTTTGAGCTACAGCAAAGCCTTGCCAGCATTCATTCTGCCAAATCAGAAGACATGCACACATTGCAATGTCATTTATTTGCACTTCATTTTCCAGTACTTTGTCCTTCACTGTTCACTTCTGTAATGCTAATGTACTACTGCTTTGAAAATAATTAAAATGATGGTCTGACCACATGCAGTTTGAAGAAATGAGTGTGTGACCTTCCACACTACACAGAAACATACAGATGCCAGATAACAAGGTTATGAGGCATTGGAGAAACCTGTACATGCAACTTGAAGACATTATAAATGTCATTACACTAACCAAAATTTTGAAAGACAGATTTTGATTGCACAAGGATGTGTACACTAGAGGCTTACATAAAAAAAAAAATAAATTAAAAAATCTGTAGAAGTCTAGCTCAAAATCTCATTTTAACCACCATTATTTGTCCCCAGCCTTTACAAAGAATATTCTTTATTTACATTTTTTCTTGTTTCTTATTTCTTATTTTTAACACTTAAACTGCTGATGGTTGCCTTTTAAGGCCTAAACCTCCTTAACTTTATTAAATCCAGGGAAGAACAAAAGTACTTCACACCACCAAACTTGCATTACCTAACATCTCTTAAAACTTGCTAATTGGGAGAGACAGAATGTCACTGCAGATTAATGCACCTTTTTTCACTTTGAGCACCTGAGTTGAATCTAATCTGCACAAAAGTGCCTAAAAATCAATCTAATCTGACAGTGGTAAAATCATTAGGTATAATTATATGCATTCTCAGATCCTCAGCTGGAGAAGACAGATTCCTTCAGAACCTTTCAGTGGAGCAATGTCAATTATATTTGTAGGAATATTATTTAATTTTTTTAATCAAAATCACACCAAAAACATTTGCTTTCAATCAGAAAATATGCAGGGTGATGAAGACAATATCTTCTGTTCATATCAGCCTGTAATATTTGCTACAGGAAACAACACACCACCATGCCAGAAGTGTGTTGGAGGAAGGAAGGAATTGGGGGAAGGGAAAAACCTTGAAAAGTACTCAGACACACCATATTTAATTAACCAAAAAATGCACACTATATTTTTAATGATGGGCTCCTCCCCATTAAAGGAGCTTGTTCATGTAATGAAATAATTAGTGAAATTCCTCACTTGCTAAGGGCTGTATATTTCTACCTAATGCAAGCAAGTAAATTCAGCCCTTTTGCCAACCTCAGAGCAATGGATGTGACCAGGAAAGCATAACCCTGGCTTGAAGCTACATTTTCTTTGTCCTCTCAAATTTCCTAAGTCATATTCAAGGAAAAATTAGGAAATAAAAAAGACACTGAAACAGTCTGACACACGGTTTTTTTTTGTCAATAATCTCATCAATAACACAAAAGTAAACGGTGCAAAAAAAATCTGGTTTGTTTAAATACTAATCATGCCTACTGAAAAGATTCCAATGGATTTGCAGACTTTTACTGTATAACATGACATACTCAACAGCACACAGTTAACAATGTTCCTCATCAGAATCTTTCTTCAAGCAGTAAAATGCATCCATTTATAATCCATTTATAATTCCAGTATTGCAAAAATGAAGACAAAGATTGTGATTTGTATCCTGAGCATTAAAAAGCAACAGCAAGTCTATGCATCAGAATTAGGAACATAATACTGTGATTAAACTAAAATAAATTGTATTTGTTGAAAAAAATTGTTTCTCATGTAAAGAGAATCAGTTTGCTTGCTACTGCTGTCATATTTTTATGCCCACAGGCAGATGGACAGTGGAAATCTAGTAGATTTCAATCTATCTGTATTTCCAGAAGGGTTAAGGAACCTACCTACCAATAGATAATGTTCTTGGACAGATAAAGAACTTGTCAAAACCTGGAATATAATTGCTAAAAGAGGTATGGAAGTAAGTAATCTTCACAGAGATCTGTCCTGGGACTCATGACTCTGTCATGGTGCTCAATGTACTTATAAACCAGCTAGAAAAGGGGTGTTGCAAGATGGCAAATGTTGCTAATGCTACTTCATTATTTAGGGTAGTGAAGGGGAGGGCTTATAATGAAGTACTACATACAGGCTTTATGTGAGGTAATTAGGCAAAAACCAGCACAGGAAACTCAGTATAGATAAACATAAAAAGATACACAGGGGAATAAAGCTGTCCAAATTTCAAATATATAATGAGTTGACCAGTATTAAGCAGGAAAAGACACCTTGAGATTAGGACAAACAGATTATGGAACTATAAACTTAGTGCTCAACCACAGTTAGGAAACCCCAAATCACTTATTTGAAAAGGAATTTAGAATAAAACAGAACATATTTTTGTTACCTACAGAGTAGTGTCTGCATCTTAACCACTGCATGCAGTTTTTTCCCTCCATCTGAAATTATGTAAATTTAAATTCTTCCAAACAGGGCAACAAGGAGAATCTAAGCATCATCTTCCATATAAGAAATAAGAAAGCTAGAACTCGAGTCTAGAAACAGAAACATTTAAGACTGACTAAGATAAAGATCTATAAAGTCTTAAGTGGCAATGGAGAGGGTAGGTCTTTAATATCTCTCCAAAAAACATAGAATCTAAAAGCATCAAATGAAGCTGAAATGGAATCAGATTCAAAACCAAGAGAAAGAGACAGGTCTTCACATGTGATTCAGTTGCAAGAACTTCTGGTTGTGGGATGCCACGATCATCAACAGCTCAGACTTGTTGGAGGGTACCAGACAAATTGATTGAACTGGAATCTACCAAGAGCTACTAAATACACAGAAAACATCTAGAGAACAAGTATTGTCCTATGTAGTTGCCCTGCATATACAGTCTTCCCTGCACATCTGCTTTTTGTCTTTTAGCTCCTTCTGAGGATGGTGCACTGGGTTAAACAGTCTGACCCTGTATGGCCAGCCTCTCACTCCCCCTTCTGGGTGTGAAAGCAGGAGCCTTTTACAAGGAATGATGAAATTGACAGAATCACAGAAAACAGAAGTGGAAAAATTCTTGAGAGGGTCATCTAAGCTACTCTCCTATCTCTTGATAGAATCAGTTGTGTCTGATCTTTTGTGGCAGATGTCTAACCTGTTTTTCCAAACCTTCAAAAGCAAGCTATTCTAGTATGAAGCTGACCTTCTCAGAAAAGAAGCTCTTTGTAAAATAACCTGAATCTTCTGTGCTGAGAAGTTAATCCTTTTATTTCTTCATTGTTACAAATGCAGAGATGGTCTCCCCCCTCCCCTGCAGTGGCATTTCATACCTTTGTACTTACCTACCAAAACCTTGAAAGAAAACTCAAGCCCTCTCAAACTGTAGTCAACTAATCACTGAAAGAGAAAAAAAACCAAAAAAACCAAAACAAAAAAAAACACACAGTGAAAATAAACAATCCACCAAATACCAAAATTCCTCTACTTATTACACATTTGAGCGCATCACAGAAAATAACTAAACATACCCTTCTAGTGGTATCATCACTAGTACAAAAACCCTCAAACAAGTGGAGTATGGTTAGTGCATAAAGAATGGCCCAGACTGTTCAGCAAATGGAGTTCATCTACAATGGGCACAGAGAACATTTCTTCCTTTTCTGCAGCATTCTCCTCCAGTCCCTTTCTCCTCCTTATGCCACACATGTAACCCAAATTCCCACTCTTCACAGATGCCAGAGCATCCTCTTCCTTCAAGAAAGGCAGGAAACATTTGGCAAGAGCCCAGAAGTATAGTGCCCAGAGGTAGACACAGCACTGAAATGGAGCCTACCCAAAGGTTTGCCAAGTGAGAGGATTACGGAGCAGGCCTGGCAGGCTTCCCGCTCCTAGGCCGCGTGCCTTTCCAGGCAACAGCGCTGATTCACATCCTTCAGCCAGGCTCTGCGAGGCCTTCTACTGCAACTCTTATTCACCCCTTTCTACCCCATGCTTTTTGTATTTCCAATTATGTGCGCTTTTTTTCTGTCTCACAGAACACTTTTTACCCAAAAAGAGATGATCTTTTTTATGAATGTCGCAAAAAATGACGCCGATGCCAAGCATTTTCCTCTTTTGGACTCTGGGGATAGCCCAGGGTTAACAAACAAGACTCTTCAAAAGAACTGGCTATACAAATAAAGCATGGATTTATGCTTGTCTGTGATGGTTTATTAAAAAAAAAATAAATCAACCACAAAACAAGCAAACAAGCCCAAAACATAAATAACAATAATTAAAAACCCACAACAACCAAACAAAAAAATTCAAACCCACAACCAGCAACTCCAAAAACACAACACCCCGATTTTTCGCTAAATTCTACTCTAGCTCCAGCTCCAGTCTCCTCTTGGTTTTGTGTCATCTGCAAATTGAGACAGGCTTGGGTTTTTTGGCCTGTTCCATCATTTGGTTTGCACAGTAGCAATTCAGCAGAGCAGAGACCTTGGCGAAGACACTGGGGTGGAATCTGACTAGTTCAGCATCCTCCAGAGAGTTTATCTAGCACTTCAATTCCTAGTTTACATTTGAAGAAAAAAAAAAATTGAGACTGACAAATAACCACCAAAATCAAGATGTTATCAAGCAGGTGACACAATTGCACATTGCATCTTCATCTTTTGGGTTTTTTTCCATATTGAAAAAAATCATAGTAAGTAAAGCAGGTAACATTCACAGATGGCTCACCAACACTTAGAGATGCTGTTGGCAATATTAACTTACTCAAATTTATATTCTAATTGCTATAAAAATAACACAGCCTTAATCTACAGACAAATGCAAAATTACTACAGAACTAAAAGTGCTACAGTATTAGAAGACTTGTTCAAACAAGCAGAGATGCATGAGCTAATCCCTGTGAGAATTTATTTAGTGACTTCAACCCCTGTTCTGTTAATGAATTCAACGGGACATTTTTATTTCTGTGAATTTATTCTTCAGTTAGAATTGTTAATAAATTAATTATATGGCCATGCTCAGTCTCCAGATTGCTCGCATAACTATTTGCCATCCCACCAAGACCTTATGTTCATAAATCTGATTACTTACTCAGCTAATCCACATTTTTTTCAGTCTGCAAACCCACAGTGTTTTCAAGGTGGTTGCTGCATTAAAGATTATGCAAATGAGTATCATGACATTTTTATCTTTCTCAGCTGAGCATTTTGGAAATCAAGAACTTGTTCACATGAGTAACTGCAGAAAACATTCATCAGAATCTGAATGCAAACTAAATAGGGAAATACTTACTCCATTTTCACTTTCAAAAAGTAAGATTAAATCTAATATGAGAAATTAATTCATAAATCTTTTGAGACAGTGTGTAACTATGTTAAATATTGCATAATCAATAATTATCCAGGATATAGCAGAATGCAGGGGTCCATTAACTGCACAGTGGCCAGTTTCTTCCTTTCAAAGCGTACACAAACAGAATAATGTTTAAAAACAAAGAAAAATATTACTTTTTTTTTTCCCCAGTGTAGAGTTTTATTTTATCTTAGTGAAATCCGTATTTAACATAACCCTTTTTGTTAGATTTCTTTTTCCTACATAGTATTTTGCTTAAACTTGACAGACACAGCATGAATACCTGAATACCATTTTTGGTCAAAAGTCCACACTTCAGGCAACAACACTGACAAATGGCAAGTGTGCTGTCAACTTTACTGAGTTAGTAGCAAAAAAGCCTCAAATAAAGTACAACTACACTGCAAACAGAATAGCATTTTGACTCTTACTGCTCATTTCTGATGTGTCGAATTAATCATTTTTAAAATGAGAGGAGAGGCTACAAGGAAAATGGCAGAAAAGGCATTTCTAAAGACCCTGCTTCACTTTTTGTGTTACTACAAATATAGAAATGGCTTTTTCAAAGCTTATAACAAGAAAATTGCATTGCAAGATAGATATTTGATGTGCGCAGTAAAAAGGCCTTTAATGTTACAAAAGTAGCCTTCCTAATCCAAACTTCAAATACCTATTTTAAAGGCATTCAACATTTTATTTAAACAAAGCTAGTGCAGTGCCTGCAGCTGCAAATTGCAGGGAACAAATGCAAATCATTAGAGTTCACGCTGTAGGCTCTGAAAAGTCATCAAAGCCTCCAAGTACTTTTAAAGAATAAGGTATAGAATGCCACACCACCTCACAAAGCTACCCTATAGGAACCCATTGCTTTTTACCTGAGAGGTGAAGTTAAGAACATCAGTCCTTCATTTTTCCCAAGCCTCTGTAAAAATGCAAAAAACACCCAGTAGACACATTCACAATTAAAAGAAAAAAATAAAAAAGAAATATTTTAAAAGAGTTAAGAACTTAAAAAATTATAGCACAAATTGCATCTATGTAATGTTGCTAAAGATGGATAAAAGTTGTTTCTGTTGCTAGGAAATTGTAATGGTACAAATTAGTATGTAACCATCACTAGGCCATGTTTCACAACCACCACAATCTCCTACACTGACCTCAATTTTACCATCTGGTACAGTCAACCCACCTTTGTAGGCACACAAAAAAAAAAAAAAAGGTTATGGAAGACCTTTAAAACCCTCATTTTAATTAATTGAAAATAAAAAGAAGGATTCTGCATCCATATCTCACGCCATTTTAGATACCTAATAATCTGGCCACAGATTATTTCATTTTTAAACCACCCATTTTTCTGGTATTAAAGTAAGAACAGTAGGAATGTTGCAAGTTAAACAAGCAGGCAGGGTCTGAAACAGGTACTGAGATAACTTTAATTTCAAAGTTTGGAGCAGAATAGATTTACAGTTGCAGAGACTGGTCTTTGCTTCTGATAGAGCAGGAGAGTACCAATGCATGTGGGCTGAAAGCATCCAACACATTTACTTCCACACAGCTTGAATGTGGCAGTCAGGGGGTGTCTCACCACAGTCAGCTGCTCTCTGGTACAGTTCACCAGTTCTGCTAGGAATGATCCTAATCATCTGGTACTCACCACCTTTTATATGCCTCAACAGCTTCACACTGAAGTAACCCACTCCTACGAGGAAACTATTGTTAGTAAACAGTTTTCATTCAGTTAAAAGGTGGGGAAAAAAAAAGCAAACCTAAACAATGATACCAAAACTCCACCTCACAAACACGGGACAGGCATCTGAGATCTTCTCTCATCATTCAGAAGGCTCCTGCATTTTTTCCTCACATATTGTTGAGTAAAGTACAATTTTCTTTCCAATTAATGAAGACTACCAGGCAGGTGAGTGACTGCTCACATCACAGAGCATGCAGAGCTATTGCTGAGCTGTATTGAATTTTCTTATTAGCGAGGCAGGATATAAAAAATAGACCTTGCAGTACTAGTGAGAGAAAGTGTTCACCTGGAGCCAGGTTCAAAATGAACAGCAGGAAGGGCCACATCACCAAGGCCAGACTAGTAATTGCAATTTACACTTCTTAAGGTGAGCCCTCCTACTTATGACAAAGCAACTGCCTACTGAAGTGTTTAACAGGAACTTAGTGAGATACATGTCACTTATTCACCAGAAAAACACCTCATAATTTTCAGCTGGGCTGGGTGTGGACAGCCACCCAAGAAGAAGGCAGCCTTGCTACTCCACGGCTCTGCCATGTCCCTAATTCTATTACTCATCCCCTGCACACACTCTCCCCATTTAGACTGCCATTACTGCTATTTTCCAAGGAGTTGTTGGCCTTCTGGGGTTTTAAAGCATTTCTTGCCATGTAAAATTTCATTTCAGTTAATATTGCTGCAATACACATGTGCCCTGTGATTTTGTTTTTAGCAAACTGATTGATAAAAATGAGCACAGATAAGAAAATGCCCAGCTAAGAGCTATTTAAAAACTTTCACTGATGCAGCACATTAATTCTCTGCATGATTCACATGCAACTCTCCATTCAGATTTACTCTGCAGTAGCATTAAAGATGGGGCTTGGGTATTTGTACGAGGCCTTGCTTATGCCCCTGGAAGCGAATCTCATCCTGCTTTTCTGATGCATACACAGGTGCCTGGAACACAGCCTGGAAGGCCAGGTTTTTGTCTTTGTCTCTTTCAGGCCACCTTCAAAGCTTTTGTTTTATATAGCATTGCCTGGCACCCCTACTGTGACCAAGCTCAGTCCTCATTACAGCACCGTCTATAAACGTGACCCAGTTTTTATGGCTGAATATCAACTTCTTGGACCTCTGCCTCTCCACAAGGCATGTGCTAGGGCAGGACCTCCTACAGCTGCAGCTAGAAACCTGCTACTCAGGCATTGCCTTGACGTAGCTCAAACAAATATGGTAATAAGTTGACCAGTGTATTGAAGATGGGCACATGTGAGCATAAAGCAGCTTAAAAGAGTTTTACCAAACACCAAGCAGCTTGAGAACTATCTGCAACACCCTATTACCACCAATCAGTTCTCTAGGGTAGGGTATTAAACAGCACTGACAGTAGGAGTAGGACCTTGAAACCACAGTCCAAATCACCAGCCATCTATTCTGGTATGGTACTCTGGTGCAAAATGACTCCAGAATGCAGGAAAAGGAAAAAAATGCACGCCGCGGGACTCAAAACGCGTTGATACCCGGGACTCGGCCACAGCTCCCTTTCCACCCTTGCACGCTTCGTACCTCCTACGCTTAGCAAACCCAAAGCTCGCCACGCTTTGTCGCCTCCCACAGCAGCCCGGGCCCGAGGCCGCGCAGCCGGTTAAGGCGAGCTGAGATTCCCCCGAGGGCCGTCTCTGCAGGCCCGGGGCAGGAAGCAGTGAGGGGGCAGGCAGCTTCCTACAAGGCACCGAAGCACCGGGCTCTGCCGCCGCGGTGGAAACCCTTAGAAGCGGGGGCCAAACCGCCGTGACCGCGCTCCCCTGCGGCAGCCCCCGGCTAACAGTCTCCCCGCCACAGAGCTGCTGCGGGCAGGGTGCCGCTTGGAACTGCGCATGGCCGCTGCGCCTGCGTGGGGATGCCTTGCGCCCGCACGGCGGCGGTGCCTGAGTGAAATGGCGCGCCGAAACGGCTGAGGCTACGCCGTGGGAGGGAAGTCACTGGCGGGCCGTGCTGGGCAGTGGTCGAGGCATTTTCTTGGGGCGATTCGGTACTGAAGGGATGGATCCGGAGGGTTGCCCGCTCGCCGCCCGGACGCTCGCCCGGTTTCGGCGGAGCCAGCCCGAGCGCTCGGCACCTTGGCCGGCCTCATGAGCCGGTCTTCGCGGCAACGCGCCCCGCGCCCCGCGAGAGGGAGACAAAGCCCGGCGCCCCCCGGGTGGCCGCAGCACCGCCATGTCCTTTGAGTCCTTTGCCTGCCCGCTCCACTGGCTTTCTCCTCCGCACCGGTCTGTGCTGCGGACAGCCGCCCAAAAAAAAGTCTAAAGATGCGAGCGGAAGGGGTGCAGTCTGCGGGTCGGTCGCCCTTGGCGCAGGGGCGAGGTAGACGCGGCCTTAACTTCGGCAGGAGGAGTCAGAATCTGGTGAAGAATCCTCATCTGGGGCCGCCATGAATGGACAGCTCTGTCAGGAGGAGCCCGCCTTGGAAGCGCTGCTCCCCACAACCGCGACCTGCTGCGAGGTGGCGCTGACTGCTCGGCTTGTGCTCATTACAGACTGGGGCAGGGCAGGGCCTTCCTTTGTTTACTACCAGAGGGCAGTGGTATTTGCAGTAGAGGATGTAGTAGAAACATCACATTCCCTAATTACTGTGGTTTCGCTCCCTAGTATTTTATTGGTACTCTGCCGCTGGCGTGGCCTCCTGGGACAGTCTCCAGATGTGGTCCTGATTGCAGGTAACAATAGGAGATGCCATCTCCTCCACTATCCCAAATGTGTTGTGTTCACACATCCACTGCTTCAGCAGCTAGTGCCCTCTCTTGTTCAAAGGCCCTCAAGATGCAAAGCCACAGAGCCTGCAGGCCAGTGCCTGGCATGGATATGTGCTGTTTCCTGGACATCCTGGCCCTGTCAAGGCCAAAAGTGAGATAACCATGAGAGCCAGACGAGCGGAGCTCAGGATTGCACTAGGATCACAACTGCTTCCCTGTGTTCCTCTTTAAAAGTTAAGAAGAGGCAATAGTGCTATCTACTCATTCTACCATACCTCTGAAGTACTGCAGAACTGTACAAAAAAGACCACGTCCTCAGTGTCACACTGCTGCTCTCAAAACAGCAAGTGGTGGGAAAGACAAGACTGTCCTGGTTTGAGTGAAAACAGAACTAGTTATGTTCAGTGATTTTACTTTTCATCTCAGTTCTTCTAACTGCACTGTCTGAAGTAAGCAGTTGTTCTCCCAGGCAGTGCCTGCTTCTAATAGCGGCAATAAGGCCTCATGTTTAGAGTTAGTACAAAGAGTTGGTGTGCAGACCAAGGCCACTGCTGGATCTTGTGCACCACACTGAGGGGTGCAGAAAGTGAAAGGCTGTACCTGCAGGGAGGAGCGGACAGGACAGGTGACCCCAAACTGACCAACAAGGGATTCCAGCCCACAGATGTCATATTCAGTGTAAAGCTGAGGGATGAGGAGGGTCTCTCTTTCTTTGCCCTCTTGGCCGCTTTGCCAGCTTTGTGCAACTTGGCTCAGGTCTTCTTCTGGTTTCTTCTTTGGAGCACCTGAGAAAGTCTCTGTCCGTTCTGCCTTTGATCCCATTGAGTATGTTCCTGAATCCAGTACCAGAATCCAGCTCCTGAACACAGTTCCCATCTGCTGCTGGGCCCCGTCTGGGACTCTTCCCAGTGCCTCCTCAACAGCA
>JANHGL010001105.1:342-25641 GCA_024611195.1 Ceyx melanurus
TTCTTTCCCAGCAGAGTGGTGGACACTGGAACAGGTTGCCCAGGGAGGTGGTGGAGGCCCCATCCCTGCAGACATTCTAGATGGGGCTTGAGGAGGCTCTGAGCAACCTGCTCTAGGTGCAGATGTCCCTGCTCTCAGCAGGAGGTTAGACTAGATGAGCTCTGGAGGTGCCTTTCAACCCAGACATGTCTATGATTTCTATAAGAATTTTATGGATCTGTTTGTAATGTTGTTTTGGGTGCAGAAATGCAGATTAGCCACAACATCCGTAGATACAAACCTTGCTTAATTTTCCAATTACTATGAATAAGTAATAGCATATGAGAAGACATGCCAAAAAGTACCATATCATGTGTTAACACTGAAAGTTGTGAATGTAAGAGGGTCAAAGTACAGAATGTTACATATACAGTATGTGTGCAGTTGCATATGCATGTTCATAGACATGACTTGAGTTCAACTAATATAATGTCAAAAATTTGACTCTGTGCCATCTGTTTCAGGCAGTTATTTGGCAGAAGACCAGGGTGTCAGATCACAAAATGGCCTGTATGTCAGTTCTGGGAACAGCCGTTATGGGCAGTATGGTACCTTTTCAGTACTGCTCTGAAGATCCTGAGGTGAGTTTAAACTTCCCTCTCCCAAATCCACATACAGCCTGTCCATGAAAACAGCTACACCAATACTCAAAGAGAGGGAGAGTTTAAAAGAAGAGAATATCCCCTCTGGTTTGACACCTGATTCATGTGTTTGATTCTATTACTGTCTGCTCTGTAAAATTAATTGGTTCGGTGATTGAAAATCCACTCCAAGAATCATCTAGTCAGGACTCATGTGGCACTGATCAAATGGCAGTAAAAACAGTTGTGATGACAAATGCAGGATTGCTGATTGCTCGGAGCTGTGTAAGTTGGAATTCCTGGCCCACAGGCAGGTTGTGCTCTGATTAATATGTAAGCCTTGAGATCATCTTCATGGCCTCTTAGCCTTATGCTCTAAAGAATATCCCCTCCATTTCAGTGAGGATCACCTGAGCAGCAAAGAAAACTAAGTTTTTGCATACCTTAGAAGGCAAGGTATGCAAATTTTCCACTGAACATACATTTCCAGAAAACACCAGTTTTCCAGAAATACATCACCCTTGTCTTTCTTTGTCCCTGTTGAAATGGAGAGAATTCCTCATGATATTATCCACTGTCTAATATCTAAAAAAAAGACATTTACTTTGCTTTCTTTTTATGTTGGGAGACATTCTCATAAAGGGGAGTATTGCTGCTGATGATCCTTCACAGCTTCATTTTCCTGCATCTTGTAGTAATAAATCTTGACCAGTCCTCTAGATGAGATGAGCTATCACCTACAGTCACAGTAGCTATCAAATACAACTTATCCATGCTGCATGGGAACTTGGGTTTAATAGTGTTATACAGACTTCAGTCTAGAGTTGGTCAGAATGCCTGTTGTGTGTGAGGAGAAAAGCTTCTTATAGGTTTCAGTTGCTTATGTCTGAAGGGAGCATTCAGAGCCCTTCTCACCTGAATGCAGATTTGCTGTGCCCCCCAGGGCAAGTGTAGGGGGCTCCAGAGGGAAGACATGGGGGTGTTTAGAAGGGACTAGCTCGAGGGAGGCTCTCAGGTTCTCACATTACCCCTCTGCTATATCATGAGGCATCCATATTCCTTGAATAGAAGTTGGGGAACATTCCATCTCTCTCTCTGTCTCTAAATAGTGTGTAAAATACCACGTGCATCATTTATAAGTTTCTCCGTGCATATTGCTCACACACAAACCCACCTTCAGCTGCCAAATGCTGTGAAAGGACAGAATTAAGGTTGCCTGCTTAACCCTTTCTTTCTCCCTTGTGTGCAGGTGTTGGGGTTGGCATTTAATGACAAGGTACATGCTGGTTTTTGCTTTCCTGTTAGAGCTGTGCCCCATTCAGTACCCAATCAGAGGGCAGCTCTTTGGTTCTTCTCACACTCCTTTGCTGCAGTCTATTTGGGAGACACAACTAGTGTGGCTATGAACAGCTTTCTGTGAGCTGTGCCTTCATAGCTACAGTTAAAACTGCTGTTAGAAGTGAGCCAGGGGTTTCAAAGATTGGCCTTCTTCAGAACATCTCCATGGGGAGCACTTGAATGAGACAAGAACTCTGACTCCAGGGCGTGCAAACTCAGGAGATACTTATAAAATAAAAAGAAAAGAAAGAGTTGACACAACAGCACTTGTCCTTTTCACAGCCCCAGTCTTGTGGTGCATCTGTTTTGGCTGAAAACTTTCACACAGGAATTTTTCCTAGTCTCTTTTTTCTTGGAAGTTCAGTTTAGCAGATACATATGACACTGGGAGAAAGAGAAGAATGACATCCTACTGTCTGCTCAACAGTGATACATTTTAAAACATACATAATTTGGTTTTTATCATCATGCTGATTTTGAAAACAAGTGATCTAATTTGAAAGCAAAAATTCTGTAATATTTCTCAGTCTCTGTAATTTTGTCTTACACTACAGTCACTTTCATATGTGGAAATTATCATGATGAGGGCTAGTTTGAGAAATTGTTGCTACCTTTTAATGAGCCTACTGATCTGAGTGGCTTGAAATAGTAACAGAAGTCAGCCCTTCTAAATCTGGCAGCTTCTTATTTAGAGACTTTCAGTTTTGCTTTAATGTTGTCTGTATATAAAAATGTCATTTGGAATGAAAGACTTGCCCCAAACATTGGGGAATTAGAAAAGGAGCTTGAAGCCTAGAGGAGGAACCCTCAGGGAGGATGTGCTAAAGTTACAGGATAAAATCTAGAAGTGCTGCATGTTGTTTGCTGATCATCATCCTGCAGATACTTGACACCTCTTGAGTTTGAGCAGTGGTGTTTGGTTCTGTGCACACTCCAGCTTTAGCACAGAATGCTCATTACAAGGTCAGGAGGGAGCCAGGGAGCACATGAGCAGAGAGCTGCGTGACGTGGATGAGGGGAAGGACAGGCCTAATCCCAGGCATCTGAAATTCCCTTTCAAATCCACGTTCATGTGGATTTTAGTCATTACCAAGGAATTCTGCCCAAAGCCAAGGTACCAGGCCTGAGTGCAGTGGTCAGTGATCCTCCCTCCTACCAGAAGGTTCTGCAGAGCCAGCCCTGTGTCCACAGGCTCCCATCCTCACAGTGCCTGGTGTTCCCTCGCCTCATCTCTCGGGTGCTTGGCACCAGAGGCTTCCATGGTGGTGGATCCTGCCTTTTAAAAACTGACAGTGCTTTTTCCTCGGGAAGCTCTCCTCTCCAAACAGCTGTCAGTTGTCACAGAAATTTGGGCAAATGCAGTATCTTTGGGATTTCTGCTTCTTCATCAGATGGAATTTAAATCACTCCAACGGTTTCCAAGTTGCTTGGTGTGGGAGAGGGGGAGGTGATGGGATGGGCAGCCCAAATCCTCGGCCTCATTTTGACCTAAAAAAACCCTAAACTGAAGAATCCCAACAGAAAAATCTTTAATCTTGAAGTCAAAGTTAACTCTCCAGACTTGTGGTTTTTGCCAAGGCTCCTTGGCAGCGCCCTGTGCTCCCGGGTTCTCCTGCAATCTGGGAATTGTGGGTGCTCAGCACTCTGAGGGTCAGATGATTGGGATACAGGTGGCATAGGTAAATTTAGGTGCCCTGAATAAATGCCCTGTGACAGGCTATTTAAGGTGCCCTGGCTGGGTGCTCTGGGCTTCCCCCGCAGGGTAATTGGCTGCCACCTCCACCAGCCTGGGTGACAGTGAGTGCCCTTGGCTTGCACAGGGTTAGCAAGCCTGAGGCTGCCTGGTTCTGTTCCTGCAGGCAGCTAGCAGCCCAGATGGGAAGTTCCTTAAGAAATTAGCACAGAAAATAGATACAAGCCCATCCTTCTTGATTTTAATTTTTTTTCTTGTCATTTAAGTGCTTTGGGGTTTTTTTTGTATCATAAATGTTAAGAACCAGTGCATGTGTTTTAGTGACTTGGACTCAAGTACAGTTTATTTTAATGCCTCAATTCTAAATCACACACACCCCCAAAACCAAACATTTTGGGGGTTCTCTTTAAGAATTCTACCCTGTATTTGTTTATCATTGCAGGTAAATCTTTCTGGATTTCTCCCAAAAGCTGAGTCAGACAGTTCTTTGACAAGCCTTTCAAGTTCAGAAAGGAGTTTTGTTTTTATAAATAATCGTCCAGTTCACCAGAAGGAAATACTGAAGGTAACAATCTCTAGCTTTTTATTCAACGAAGAGAAATGGGAGCTCTTTGAGGATAGAGAAACCTATGCAGTCTGTGTTGTGGTTTTTTTCCCCCACAGAGAATGAGTATTACAGGTGAAGATATTAGCACTGCAACAGAAAACCTCTTTCACAAGGCTGATGGTCGTGGTGGCTCAGTTCTGTTCATTTGCTGCAGTCACTTAAAGCCCAGAGTTGGAGGATATGATGGTGGCTGTTTAAAAACATGTGATTTCAGATAGTCTGTATGAAAAACCAGAATGCTCAGTTCTTCCTTTGTGTCAGCCTGCAGAAATACAGCTGTGTGCTTTGCCAGGAGAAACTCTAGGGGGTTTCTTGTAAGAATATTTCTCTTTTTCTGAATATCAAGTTCTGATTTTCCCTGCTTCTTGCTGCAGGCTTAATCAAGCAGATACACTCTCTCTTTAAATGTGTGTGTTCATTGGTTAAAAATGAAAGTGATAGTGCAGCAGCACTGGCTGCAGCTGGGCACCCTGTAGGCAGAATTTGATAGGCTTGGGTTTCTCAGGCTGCTGAGCCTGGCAGCACCTCACTCAGCAGCCCCAGCCCTTCCCCTCCCAGAGAGACAGTCTCCTTTGTGCCAGGAGTGGGTTTGTAAGTGGACACAGTGTGGTTTCAAAGTGGGTTTCAGCTGGCAAGCAAGTCTTGGTGGGTGTAAACCCTGAACTTGTGTTAGCATACTGCCAAAGAAATGGGCTGGTCTGTCTCCAGGCAGTGTTTGGTGCCTGGTTCCCCTGGGATTGGGAAGCTCAGTTTGAATCCCCTGACAGGGACAGCAAGGGGTTCTGGATGCAAGGTGGGTTCCGAGCACTGCCAAACAAAGTAGAAACACACTGCCCTTCACTTGGCACTGTTCCTGGAGCAATGGGAGAGGTACTTTGCCACTGCTTTTTTATTTATGGCCCAGTTTTTAAAATCCTTTTTTTGGGGGGGGGCCAGGTGAGGAGAACAGCATATATGTAAGGATGACTTTTGATGGATTTGGAAAACAAGCTGTAGATCACACATATCTCCATGCTATGTATGGGAGAGAGGTGCTGGTGGACCTCTTATTACTACAGTTCAGTGCCAGTTGAGGACAGACTGAGAGAATATTAAGGTTCAAATACGTTAAAAATGTGTAAATATGTTTACTGTTACTTAAGCAATATTTAAAAGTTAAAAAAAAATATATCTGCAGCAGCTCTTAACATTTGATACTTTCAATATGTTTTGGCCTTGTTAATGTGTTCTCTATTACATGTGTCTGCTGAAGGATTCCTAATGCAAGAGCAAAATGCAGAGATCTTTTTGATCCTTCCAGCTAACAAAACCAAAATTCTGAAAGAACTAAGTGATTTTGTAGTCTTTTGAGGAGGATTATAGAGATGATAGGACAAGCAGAGTTTGAGCAAAGCTGTAAATCCATAAGAAAATGAAATAATTCACCCTGTGCTGGGAAAAAGGGCATGTCAGGGATGAAAGTGCAGCCTTTAGTTTGTCTGAAAGACACAGCAGTGTAGTCAACTGCTGTAAGCAGCTTTCCTTTTAAAAACAAACAAATCAATAGTATTTGTGTTGACTGGGGAAGTAAGGATTGGAGTTGCAGTATCCCGTGGTTGCTTCCAAGTGTGATCAACACATTGACTCAGAAGGCCAGAGTAGCTGACATTAGTGTCAGGATTGGTTCTTTTGTGGTTTTGATTTAGCTGTGAAGACATGGAAACCATCAACAGCAGCCTTTTTGGTTATGACTCTGGCATTCATCTATACTGATGGGGACCTTTTTAGCATTCCTTTAACTTAAAAAATCCACACAAACCAGCTATGCTTTTGTAATGTCCAACTTTGTGTCTGTTTTATTGCCTGTGCTGACATCTCTCCATTAAATCCCTCTGCAGCTAACTCGACAGTACTACAGTCTGAGGCACAAGGACTGTGCTCGTGTATATCCTGTTTTCTTTATGAATATCACTGTACCTTCCTCTGCTGTGGATGTGAATGTAACACCTGATAAAACTAAAGTGTTACTGCATGATAAGGTAACAGGGTTTTGAGTTCTCAACCTTTTGTTTTGTTTATTTGTATGTCAGCACAGTAAGGGGTTTTGAGACTTCAGGTTTTAATATGGTTTGGAATTGTCAGCCTTTGATTTTATTTACTTATGTGTTTCTGAGGCTACTGAAATGTTTGAAGGTAAATAATGCCACAGATTTGTTTGTTTTAGTTACGTGGTCGCTTGTCTTTACCCACAGGCTGCTTGATTTGAAAAGTCTTGACAACATTAAGTGGAGGGTTATTCAGAAATAATTATCAGTTCATAATGACACGCACAGTCACTTTAAACATTGTGTGCATTGAGCTGGGAGCTGGGCAGGGAGCTGATGTCTGGTCACAGCAATATTTTGCCATTTTGTGCATAGATTATTGTTGACATCATGTAAGTTTCAGGACATCCCCTTCATACTCTTCAAGCCCTGACATTATTCAGACAATGTGTACTTGTGTTTTAGAGGCTTTGTCATCACAAATTTCCACTTTCACTTCTTAGCATTTCATAGGAAAAACAGTGCCACACAAATAAAGAAGGCTCCATAAGTAAGGTGGTCACTCAAAGTGAATGCTGGTAGTCACACCATGTGTTGATCTTCTTTTTCACTGAAAGGCCTTGTATTTGTTTCTGTTCCTCTTGTTAAATGTACTGCCTGTCACTTGGATGAAAATTAACACAGCCTTCTCATATTTGATATAGTTAAAAACTTTCCAAGACAAAGGTTTTGTTTTGCCTTTTGTTGCTGTTTCAGTGTGTTTTGGGTTGTTTGTTTCTTTCTTTTCTTTCTTTTTAATTTCCTTCATTTAATGCAAAACTTTCTTGGAAGCATGCACCATAAAAGCACCTACACAAACATGCTTACATTAAATGGAATGTTGGTGCATCTGGCTTGTCCATAAGCTTCTAATGCCATATCAGATGGGAACAGCCTTACCTGATACTGGGTCAGCAGTATCCTGTTATGAAGAAAGTGGTTAATTGGTTTTGTGCTAACCAGTGCAGCAGAACACCTATCCCAAATATTTGAGCCTAAAGGTATCCAGTTCAGAGTCTCTTTGAGCATGTGTGAACAGCTACAATGGAATAATCTGTCCTGCTTTGTCTGAAGAATATTCTGAGTAAGATCACTTTGCTTATTGTCCTGTATTGCCAATATCTGTCAGCTCCATTTTCACGTGTGCAGCTTTTATTTTGTTTGTTTGTTTGTTTGTTTTTTCCAGGAATATATCTTACTTGCTGTTGAAAATGTATTGAAATCACTGTATGGGCCACTACCTGCCACAGTCCCTGATGAAAGTAATAAACCAGGTGTTCCTGCAGAAGACATGTTTGTTCATGGACCAGAGCAAACAGATGTGGTGGTTAATGAGAAGGGAACATCTGGAAACAATGATCTACATGCTCATGCTTCATTCCTTTCCTTCAGCAGCGATGTGCAAAACTGTCAAGCAGGAAAATGCACAGAGATCTGCTTAAATAATCAGACATTTTGTGGTGATAATGTCCCTAGTCTCCTGGACAAGAAAGAGGTTCCTAAAAGCGATGCCTTTCCAGGCAGTGCCTCCAATTTATTGTGTGAGGAGGAACAGAATGGAGAGAATATGACTGATATTCCAACTGACATTGTTCCCATGGACTGCCAGGTTGAAAAAGCCAATGAGCATCCCTGGAGTTCTGATAATATTGATGAAATAGAAAAAAAGAAGGAAACCTTAGTCCCTAAAGACTTACCTGAAATCTCTGCTGATAGCTGGAGTATGGGGAGTGGATTTAAAAGCCATCTAGGAGACAGCCTGGAACCTGTTAAAATTTTGATTCCTGAAACTGGAGGAGCAATTAATGGACAAAATGAGCATGCTGCTGAACAAAGCAGTGATTCACAAAGCTCAGCTCAAAGGACAAAGAAAGGGAATGTGATAAGTGATAAATTCGGACATGTGACAGCTTATGATTTAATTAGTAGTAGAATAATAAAGAAACCAAAGTCTGCAATTGGATTTTTCACTCAAGAATGTCGTCCAAAATTGATAAGTGATAATCCAAAAACCAGCATGGAGGGCATCCAGATGCTGATTGAAGAGCAGTGGAAGAATTTGAATGAAGAGGAAAAAAAGAAGTAAGTTTTCAATTCAAAATCTGGGAGTTACCAATGAGTTAACTGCAATGAATGTAGAAAATTGAAACTTCTCAATTATTTGTGAAAAAAATAGACAATGAGCTTTGACTCTTCAGAAGCAGCACCAGTGTGGTGAGTTGTCACCTGGCTTCAAGTGCGTTGGTTTGCACTGCTGTTTGAGTTGCTCCTTTGGCACAGTACTTTGCATGCCCCCGTGAGGTAGGGACAGTGTGGCTGTTTCTTCTGATAACAGGTGAGGAGAGGTAAGTAAATGTCTTGTTTGAATCCTGCAAAGGGCTGTTTTGTGAGGGCTGCCTGGATGTTGTCACTCCTGGTTCCAGCCCCTAATATCTGTGATTCTGTGATTCAAACCAGTGTGGTGGTGGATGAGGCACCTTGAAGCTCCTCCTCTTCCAGGGCTTTTCCAGTCAACAGTTCTTTTTTTATTGCTACAAAGTGAGAATTCTTTTTCAGGATCTTTAGTACTCAAACATTTGGTAAACTCCTTTCCTCTGAGTTTAGTATCCCAACCCGGGCTGCCTCAGAACTGTGTTTCTAAAACCCAGGCAGATGACACAAGAAATTTCTTTTCCCCTAAACTGCTATTCCAGTGCTGGTTCAGAGATCATGCTACAGTTAGAATTTTCATGTGTTTTTGAGTCAAAACCAGTTCTCTTTCTAGATTACAATATAAAGAGCTAAATTCCATATTTTTCTGAAATGTCACTGAGTTTGAAATCCTTCTGACATTAAGGGAAATATTTTATTTAGCCTGATTTGGGGCAGGGGTTGAATTTAAAACACTAGGTGTGTGTTGTCCTTTATGTGGAACTTACAGTAAAAGATGAATTTTAATAACAGATGTTGAGGCTTTCTGAGACAGTTCTAATAAATAATAATAATAAAAAAAGAAACCCCAAACCTTCCATGTCTACGTAGTTTTAGAAAATATAAACCACTGTAGGGCATCACAGAAAGGAGAGACACAGAGGTGGTTCTTTACATGTGGTTACTTGAAGGCATGTTGTAATTTGTAGCAGAAGGTTTGGGAAATGAAATTTTGGTTCCAAAGAACAAACTCTTTGGAAATGTAATGAAGATGTTTTCTAAGTGTTATGAAAGCAAGGAATGGGCATTAAGAAAGACCATGAAAAAGGACATTATAGTAGCCAGAACAGAGTAGTTTGAACACTGAGAGATTTGAACAGGAGAAGGGTAAGAAAGAGAGGCTATACCTATTAAATTACTGTTAGTATATCTGGTTTTCCCTTGACTTCTTGACTTGGTTTGAAAACATCTGCATAGTTCGGAATGCCAGCCATGCCAGGGCTAAGTAAAGCTTCTCTAGTTAGCTGCTAATTTAGCTGATCTGAAGATCACTAAGCAAGTACCCCAAGTACCATGCTGTGGTTACAAAACCATAGATGTGAGGAAGGTTTGTCTGTCTCTGCATTAGCAGGAATGTTCATGTAATGGAAATCTACTCCAGTTATATTAATGACAGTAAACAAAAGGTTCTGCCAACTCTATCAGAACATTGTAATTTGCTCTGCTTTAGCTTGTGAGATTTCATGGTTGCTTTCCTGGTTCAACTGTTAGTGAGTGTGCCTACAAATTAACTTTGTCCCAGTTCAGGAAGGAGACCTCTCTGGTAATTAATTTTTCTCTGTGTGTAGGATAGACTTCAGTGTGCTCCAGTGGGAGCTGAGGTGAAGGAAACATTCACCTTTAGTTGTGTGCATACCTCACAGGTTTGGCCCACCTCTTTCCTGCTTTTAATCATGGCAACTGCCTCAGCAAACAACAATGGGGAGAGATGCACAGGCATCTGTTCCCCCAAGGCAACAATCCAGCAGAACTGTTGCAGGTCTGGCAGAGAGCACAAGTCCTGCCTACCAGATAGGCTGGATAAATTGGGCCACCTAGAGGTAACAACAAATGTATATACATCAGGGCAGCCCAAGTGCCACAGTTCTGCTAAGCACATTACACCTCCAACTTCATGCAACTCTGCTGGCAAGACACGGCTTTTTCTGGGCTCTGCTCCTTCAGCCTTCTGTGATAAAGTCACCTCTTTATGCCACAATGGCTGTGCTTGGCTCCAGCACCTCTCTTTTTCTCTTTGGCTCCTTCAGCAGGTCTAAATGAGTTTAAATCCCTCTGGGGAGCAGTACAACCAACAGATGCCTCACAGTGACATAGGATGGCCTTTTCAGAACAAGCCAGCATTTACTGCTCAACTGGAATGGAAAATGTGATGGCCTTTGGGCTCTGACAGAAGAGGAAAGCTCCCATGCATGTATGTGTTGGTAGCATCAGGTCTCCCTGCTCTGCACATACAACCTCTCAGCTCTGCACTCACCCTGCTCTTCTGTATCTTTGTGGCCTTGTTACTGCTTGTCTGTCAGGCTCAGGGAGAAGTGAGAGAAATCCCTTCAAGTGCCACGACAGCAAGAAGCAGGGGTTGTAGGAAAGGTTCAGAGCTACATGCACTTGACCCTGGAACTAACAAGTTACCTTCCCAGCACCCTGCAGTAATTCCTCAGGAGTAGGTTGGTACCTCGTGAGAAACATCCTTTCAGGGAGTGTGGCCTTGACTGTCTGTTGACAGGTGAGAGTGTGCAGGTAGTAATCAGTGGCTAGCAGTAACCACCTTGTGTCTGACAACTCTTTATTGCCTGATAAACTCTCCCTGCAGCTCATGGCTTCTGGGTGTGTGTGTTTGCAGCTCTTTCACACTGAAGGTGAATACACTTGCTTAGCAATTCCAGAAAAAAAATCCTTTTTCACTGTATTTTAACTTTTTAGCTAACATGTTCTCTTTGTTTTGGCTGGTGGGCATTTGGTGCTACCACCTGGTCATTGGCCATCCCTTGTATCTAGCCTACTCCAGTCAGATAGTAATAATAATGGTGTTATTAATTGGTGCCTCTGTCCTTCTGTTGCTATTATGTTCAGTCATGAAAGTATCTCCATATTGTCCACTCCTAGGAAACAGTGCTGGGAAACCTGAAACCTGTGCAATTCAGAAGCAAATTGAAAAGCTGATATGGGCAATTAAAAGCTTTTTTGAATGTTTCTCTTCCCAAAGAAAGGACACACACTAGATGTAATACTTGCTCCTGGCAAGCATTGGAGCTGATTTGGTGTCCTGTGAAGAGGCTTATGCTCCAGTGTGTTACATTTAGCATAGGATGCCTCTGTCCTGGACACATAGGAATGTATACAAGTGGCCGTTTCTAGTCAGAGTTGGAGTAGTCAAAGTCAGATTATTTCTCCCTTTACTGTCTCAGAAGACCTTAAAGGTTTTGTTCCATGCTTAATATTTAATCTGGGTTTAAGATGAAATGGTGAAATAATCTATCATGAATCCATTTTTCTAGTTGAACCAAAGCTGCCTTTGGAAAATAAGTGTCTTCCATTCTCTCCTGACACCCAGTTCTGCAAATGTCCTTGGTTTCAGGTTTTGCAGTTTCAGGAAAGGACGCTGACTTTACAGTCTTAATTTACAAAGCAGAGAATCAACTGTTCTTACAGCACTTGTCGGTTGTACTTGCCTCTGTGGGAGGCAGCAGTTTGTAAACCTGCAGTTGGGTTGATTCTGAGCCAAATCACTGATAGTGATGTGTATCAATTTGCACAAACCTGCCATCAAAGCTTGCAAAGCTGGAACCTTTCTGATGGGAGCCTAAAATGCCAGGCAACTTGTACTTCACTTGGAAATGCTTTTGTTTGGGGCTATCAATGTATCATGGAAAGCTCAGTTCTGTTAAATACTCTCCTGCATTACAGTTGGGTCTATTCAAAACAAAGTCTTCATTGATCTGGTCAAAGCTACAAATGTATCAGAGATTTTTTAACCAACTCTGTTTAAGTTATTTCATCCATTCATTTTAAAAGAAGCAGATGTTTTTTATCTTAACATTTACTCCATATTTTCTAGGACATGATTTATTGCAAGGAACTATTTAAGATGACTTTTTTAGTTAACTAAATATTGATACCATATGTGAATTCTAGCACATCATAATTAATTGCAAATGGTGACCTTTTTGTTGGCCTTAATTTTCCAGCATGCATACACATAATTGAATCAAACTGTTCCAGCAAGTAGCAATAAATAAATATGACCAACTGAAATGCTTGTTTCCAATATTACATAGGATAGTACTACTTTTTTTTTTCCTTCCTTTTTTAATTGAAGATTGGACTGGTTGGAGTCACCTGCTAGAATGCAGAATATCAAGGGCAAAAAGGGGGAGTTGAGCAAATCACTCCTTTGACCTTCAAATAAGTAAGGTCCATACGCAGTAAACAAGCAGACACCTGACATCTATAAAAGTTTAGCTGTCTTCCTGATACTTGTAAACTTACTAAGAATCCATTCAGGTTATAGAGAGTTAGTAGGTAGTACTGTTTTATGTTTTAACCCTTTAGGCAGCAGGTAGGAATAGTTGGTTATTTACTTTTGGAAAAATCTGTAAGTCTCTTAGTTACAGAATTCATAGTAGTTCATGAGAATCATTTATCTTTTATTTTCTCACACTTTTTATCATGTGGCTAGTTGTAGGCCACGTGAAGTCAAATGTGCTTCTTTATATTAAATAAAGGCTGAAGCTTATGAAGCTGTTTAGGCTCCAGAAACTCTCTATGAAGACTGTAGAGCTCTAGAAACTTGAGTGACTCTGACTTGGGCTGGATGTGCCTGTGCCAAAGCTTCTTCCAGAACTGGATCTGACTGCCAGCTAGAGTTAAACACGGCCTTTGGTCCTGGAGTCAAAAGCAGCTTGCTGTAGCTCTTGGTATGATGCAGCCTACTCCTCCCCTCTCAGTGGTTCAGGGTTTGCTGGCTGTTGTGAGGAAGGAAATTCCAACTCCTCATCCTCACAGGGGTATGGCCTATGGCCCTAGTGTCCTGGCATCTCTGCCACAGGGGGAAGCATGTGGATGTGGCTGTTTGATGAGCCATGGGAGCTGCCTGATGAAACGGGGCCTTGCCTTGGGGTTGAGTGTGTCTGGAGTGGGAGGCTGGTCTGAGGGGGCTCCTGGGTTCTTTTCTCTCTCCAGTTACGAACTCAAAGCTGCTAAAGACCTGGAACGGTACAACAGAGAGGTGAAGAAGGCTGTGGGACAGACAGTGCCCCGACCTGCAAAGGAGGCAGTGAAGCAGAAACCCAGGCTGAATTGTTCCCCATCTGGCCAGCAGAAGCTCGACAAGATACTTCACGCTCCCGCTGAGAAGAAGCGCAAGGCCGAGCAGCCAATAAAAGTCGTGACAGTTCCTTTTTCCCTGGGCTCCTGGAGGCAGCAGCCCCAGAGGCAGGGGAGGAGTCACTCAGATGAGCACGAGCTTCTCCTGATCCGTCAGCATAGCTTTCCCGATGTCTGGATATTTGCTGCTGAAAACAAGCTCATGTTGCTGAACCCACATAGGTTGGAAGAAGCCCTGTTACGGAAGAGATTACTGATGAACCACAAGCTTCCAGCAGAGAGACTGGAGAAGCCAATTGTGTTAACAGACAGGTAGAGCATGGTTGGGCAAAAATTTGCATATTATTTCAAGTATCACTTGATAGTATTATTTACAATAAACTGACATGGCTAATTGCCTATTCCATGATCATCTGTAGACTTGTTTATCTGTGAGAACAGAGCTTTATGTGTTCTGGACTTCTATCCCACAGCAGTGAGCAGGCCCCTGATCATAAGCCAATTGAAATAACTATGAATTTTGACCAGTTTCCTTGGTTATTACCAATTAAAAAGACAATTTTCTTCCCTCAGAAGAAAATCAAATGCTTCACAACTTCAGTCTAGCTCACTTTCCCCCATATATTAGGGGATGGCTGATGTAATAATAGTAATGATTATTATTTTTATTATTACATGCTTAACCTTGGTCACTCTTTAAGCCATGGAAATTTGCAGTTTTATTTCTTTACGCAAATAGATTTTTCAGAACACTTTTTAAAATCTTGATTACTTTTTTTCTCACAGATTTAATTTTCATATCAGGGATTTAGTTTTTAACACTTTGGTGTTCTGTTGGGTTTTTTTTCCAGTCTTATTGGTGGATCTCAGTATATGGCTGCTCTCTATAAAATGCAGAAGGATTACCAGAGTTTCAGTGGATGGGGTTATTTGTCAGATCCAAGGCTTGTAGCAAATGGATTCCAGATAAAAGTGATTGAAGGTATGATGGTTTTAAAATCTCTAAGTTGTACTGGGGTTTGTTTCCTCTGATTTGACATGTTCTATATTAACACTCATGTAAATTATTCTATATCACCTTGTCATTTAAAGCACTAACATCCTGCTTTCCTTAACACTGATATTTTATTACTTGGCAAATAATGTAACCTTCTTCATAGAATACTGAACAATAGAAACTGATACTGAGCAGAAAACAAAAAGAATGCTCTGAAATCCACATTTTTCTGACATCTTTTCTCACAATGCTGGATGTCAGGGTCCTTAATTGCCATTCTGACACATTTTAGACTAAACTGATGAGAATTCTCAGTCCTGGCAGCTTCTTCCACAGTTACTCAGAGACTAAATGGAGCAGTGGAGGAGGTCCAGCAAGGAGCTGTATCTGGTTAGTGACTTGCTTCCATATCAGAGCCCAAAGGGCCTGTAAAGAGGATGGTGGGATCACCATCATGCCTTCTGATAGAAGTCAGGGTGAACTTGTTGTGAGATAGTTTGCTTCTCAGTGCCTCAAGCTGGTCACAAAATAAACCTGTTTCATAGAAGAGAGATCAGATGTTTATACCTTTTTTTTGCAGAACTGTGTATAGGGATGCCTTTGGAAACTCAAGGGCAACCAAGCCATCCAGTGTCAGTTCTGAAGATCAGGATTTCTCTAGCAGAATTTAAAGACAAGGAAACATCTCTGGGGGTAGCACCTAGCAGGCAGCTCCAAGAGAAAAGATTCACCATAGGGACTGTTGGAAATGCTATAGCTTCATGTGTTACAGATCCCCACATATGTACAGTGATGACAGATCTACTGTAACATAAGGGATCTTTTAAGGGTAGGTGCAAAAAAGGATTGTAGAGCAAATCCTGCACTCAGAGGCTGGCTTTTGGAAGGACAGAGCCTAAGCTGTTTACTGAATCATGCACGTCAAAAACAAGGAAGCTTCTGACTAAATCCCTACATAAATAGCAAAGCCTTTGTAGAAGAGGTGTTCATGCTAATCTTAGAATTATTATGGGAATAAGAGGCTGCTCTTAAAAGGTTTATTTGGTCTACAAATAAAAAGCTGAGGAGGTCTATGGGAAGTCTCTGAAAACTATTGAAGAAAGAGATTTTTGCTTAGACTTTTGCTCAGCCTTTTGGTCCTTTATCTTTTTTTTTTTTGTTTTCCCCTTATCTTATATTGTAAGTTTGCTCAAAATTAATTATTGTGAGCTGGATGTGAATAAATGAAAGGTGAAAATTTGAAGATGGTTTCTAGGCAGCAGTTGAGGAGAGTTGTTGACCAATCTTGTGGTACTGGAGGAGGAAACTAGTTTAAGATAGCTGTATTAGTGTAAGAATGCACAACAGAACAGCAAACAGGAATTCTCCCAGTATGTAAAGTGAAGGAAATTAAATATTTTGATAACCTGTTCTCATTTGCTTTACAGTTAGTGCAAGTGTACTTGCCCAGGATGATGAACTGTGTGGACTTGACCAGTACATGCAGCTAGCCCCTGGGAGGAATGGGAATCCAATCCAGTGCTTTCTCCCACTCTTACATTGGCATGACTTGAACGACACATTAACAGCATCTGAGGCTTGTCAGTCGTGTTTAGAAGCTTCTGCTGATGCTGTGAGAGCAGTTACAGCCTGTGGATTAAAGCAGCATACCACTGTAGGTGAAGGGAGAAATACCAACAAGCAAATGGAATTTCTCCCAGCCATTTTTCCATCTGATCCAAGGATTTTTCACTCAGTATTTCATCAGTCCCTCCTTTTTTCTTAAACTCATCCCCAAACCATGCTATCGTCTGCAGATACACTACTGTCTTCTACAAATACTTATTAAAGCTGATTTTTAGAAACACAGGTATTGTTAATAGTCCTTATGCATCTGGTAATTTCAGTGTGGGTTCTTGTTGTATAATCTTCATGAAAAGTGACCTGCAGACCAGGAGCAATTTCCCACTTCCACCAGAGTATTCTACAGGATCCCTCAACTGTGAGAGCCAAAGTTCACCTCCTAAGGCATTCTTCACTACCCTCATAGGAGCAACTATCAGCTCTTCTTAATGTCAGGGGCCACTGTAGTAGAACATGTCAAGGTTTATACTTTCCTTTGGGACTTCAACCCTGGTGTGGTCATATTAGATGTCCCTTTGTGACTGCTGATGGTTTTACTCATAGCCACTAGTGCATGGCTTCCTTTTTTCTTCTGTGTTAAGAACTTTCTTTTCTGCAGGAGAAAATTTCCTGACAGAGACATCCTCTTTTTATTTCACAAGCAAAGGTTCCATTTCTTTATCTTTGAATGGGAAAGTGGTATTTCTGGTAATTTCTTCTTCCAGTATAACACACATTGCTGTTGATCCATGTGGATAAGCTACACTGGTAGCAGCTGTCTGGGACCTTCCAGAACAAGAACAAAGGAAACTTACCTGCTCCAGTTGGATGTTTGTCAGTTTTGGCTGCAGAAGAGGTTTTCCTTGACCCGTGGTGAAGAGGACTGTCAGTCTGTTAGGTTGCACTGGTTTTTAGTTTCAATCTCTACACATACTCTGTCAAGGGAGAACAGAGGGACCCTCAGTATTGCTACCTGCATATATTAAGTCTACTTATCATAATATTAATTTGCAACACCAGACTTCTTGCTTTGGTATTGAACACCTCACTAGGATTGTTTTCTGAGTGAGCCTAATGACCTTGAATATAGGACCATAGATTCCATCCCTCTTGGGAATGGGGCTTGTTTAACAGGGCTGGCAGTTTATTTAATGTCAAGGAAATCTGAACAGCTGCCTTAATTTGGAAGGTGGCTTTGGTGGTTCCCTTCCCTGGGCTTTCATCTCAACTGGTCTTTGTTAAAGATGCTTCTCCACAGTTTAAATTTCTACTTTTTGGGAACTTCAGGCACAGAGAAACTTTTTCTAAAGATTTAGATTCAAAACAAAGGCACCATGTAGTTTGGTTTTCCTATATTTAGATGATTTGTTTGAAAGAGATGACTTCTCTCAGAGGATAAAAACTAGTTCATTAGTCTTGCACTAAATTTAGGAGGTCTTGGTATAAACACTTGGAAATTGAATCTTATTCTCTCACAGTGCTTGGAAATTGTGGAAATACAAGAAGACCTTTTAGCTAGTAGGTGGTTCTGTTGCTGTAATAATCTCCCAGGAGCCTGTCTCACAGGATGGCAAGGCCATGCCTCAATCTGAGACTCCTGGCACCATGTGCCATCAGTTGAACTGCTCTCAGCATGTTTCTGCAAGGCCTCATTAGGCTTGCTCATTAGGCTTCCTCTCCCTAAGTTTTCCCTGTCAGTTTGGTGGGAAAACTGCACTTCTGGCAGTGTTTTCCCTTTTCACAAATGCAGCTTTTGGATGGTTATTTTTACAAGAGCACAAGAGTTTCAGGCCTTATTTGCCTGTTATTTGAGAATAAATCTGTCCTGTGAATGCTCTCTTGTTTTAAGACAGGAATGTAATTTGCCTTTGTTCCATATTGTTTAAAGACTCTGTATGACTGCAGTCAAAATTGGTCCGACTTTGGATGTGTTCTGTCTCCCTGTTTTGGTAACTAAGATCTTTTATAACATCTCCTTGTTTCTCTTTATATTGATTGCTCAGCAGTCTAAGGAGTTTCCAACTAGATTTTTCTCTGGATAGCTGACAGTGAAAAACATGTTGTGAAATAGCTCAGTAAAAGCTTCTTGCTGTGTGTTAGTCAAAATCAGTGGTTTCTTTGTAAAAAGTGCCAGTTATTGTGATTTGCAAAGCTATGATTGCAGAGCTCCAGTCTGTCTTCCACTGGCCTCCCCCATGTTCTGGACTAAACTGAGGCTTCAAGTGATGCTGCCTTTGGGAGAGAAGTCTGTTGGCTTTTACTTAACCCAGTGTTCTGGGCTCTGCCAGGCATTTGCTTGCTGGGTATAGCTTGCATTGACCCCTACAGACAAGGAAGCATTTGAAGAAGATGGATCACCTGCCATCCAGCTCTTTTGCCTTTGTGAAACTAGAGAGAGAAGTGAGTTCTGGGCTGGAAAGGAACTGAGAGCAAGGAACGTGTCTTCCCTGGCTTTGTGACAATGGCAGGCCCTTGGCCAGGCTCCATGACAGGCTTTGAGGGTGGAACATGTGTACCCAACAGATATGTGTGTGTACAGAGAATGAGCTTACAGGCCACAGAGAGCCATCACTGGCAAATAATCCATCTTCTTTGGTAGTACAAGGTGCTTCAGCTCTTGTAACCAAGCAGTGGAAAATCATGCTGCTGGTTAATTTCAGTTTGATTTTGAGCATAGACTGCCAGATAGATAGTCTCATATTGTCACTTCATCTAGGTGGCAGCTGGAAGTGAACAGTTTTTCCTGGCCATCAAGAAGGAATTATTCAAAAATGATTGGAAATGCTTTATTTGGAAGAAGAAAGGGGAAATTTTTAGCAATGAGAAAACCACATTTTTAGTCAATTGAAAGCTAGTTTATTTGTTCACTCAAATATTTTCCTTGGAAGTTGCAAAGCATTTCATAGAAACGAGCATGGAAACTGCTTGCAGACTGCTGTTTGAATACTCAAAAATCTCAATGTCTGTTTGGGCAAAAATTTACAAGTACACTGAGGCTCAGACATCTGCTTATATCATCACATGTTGCCAACACTGGAATTCCTGCAAAGGCTTGCAGATAAATACATGTTCATCAGCATGCAGGGGGCTACTTTTCAAGCTAAAGAATTCAGCACCAAAGGAGAATGGCATAAAAACAAACTACCAAAGAGGAGGAGTTCTCTTAGCCAGAGTTTGTATGTTTATGCTGATGTTCAGCTCTGTAAAGCTCCCTGACTTTCAGATTAGTGAGCACTCTGGTGAAGTCAAATCTGGGTGTTACAATTGGCAGACAGGGAAGTTTAGAATTCTATCAGTTCATGGTCACTGCCACCCAGGCTGCCTCCAGTCGTGAGATCCTTCATGAGCTCATTTCCATTGGTAATTTGCTGTTGATAAATGAAGAGTGTCAAGCCTTGCCAATCTCCTTGGTAATCATGTGTCATTGGTTTACTGGACTTAGTTTAAAAAAATAAAAATAATTAAAAGCGACGATTAAAGCCAAGATGTTTGTGATGGGAATATGTACAGATCATCATAATGAAACTTGGACAAATAAATGTTTTTCACTCCAAGGGAGGAGCAAATAAAGTTTCTTCATTGCAATGATTTTTTGAGATTAATTTACTAAGTGATTTTACATCAATTTATATTCTTCTGAATTGCTGCAGAATAGAAATTAAAGCAGTGTATAAATGACTGGTTTGCATTTGTATTTTCAGGTGCCTCAGCTACAGAAAGTCATCTGGAAATAGAAGGGATGGCAAATTGTCTGCCCTACTATGGTATTTGTGATTTGAAAGAAATTCTGAATGCAATAGTTAATGAAAATGCAAAGGAAGTGTATGAAACTAGACCTCTCAAAGTGATAAACTACTTGGAGGTAAGACAGAGGTTTTCTCTAAAATTTTGGCCAGCTAAGCTTACAATACATCCTTAAACACCTTGAATATCTTTTGTCAGCTTTCTCTTTTAATTAATGTAGTTCTGTTCTAAACAGAAGTTCCTTTGGAAAAGGAGAATGTCATATCCTCTCTGACATGTATGGGTTCTGCATTGCTCACCAAAATACTTCTGTCACATATATCAAAATATGGTAGAATATATGCTGAAAGCTGGTGTTCTAGATGGGCTCTATATAGGTGTTTTTACATAGGCAGTCTCCAGACTAAAAAGGAATTTCTCCATGTTAGAATATAGAACTGCTATAAACTGCTTTATGAAGTCTAGAAGGCAGTTGAACCAGAAAAGTCATCAAAATTGAACTCATAAATAAATCTCTGAGGAAGCTATAAAATTATTTATGGTTACAGTTCATGAAAAGTAGGCATTAATTGAAGCTTAATTCTCATTTAAACCCCAAGGAGCTGTGCACCATGAAAATCAGAAGTGCAGTCTTTGCCCCTGAAGAGGAAACATTCCTATGACTCAGGAAAGGGCAGAAATGGACAAATAGAAGCTTTTATCTGCCAGCAAAGCAAGCTGCCACTGCAATTAAGACATGGAGGCAGAAGAGGAAGGCAGTCTGACATAGAGTGAACCCCGTATGCCTCTGCTTGCTTTTAGTTCCCATTACTGGCTGCTGCAGCTCAAGCCAACACCAGCTTGACAAAAAAAGCTTTTCAAGGTCCATTCAGTGCAGTGGTGACCAAGTTCTGCAGTGTGCTGAAAGGCAACCACGATGGAACTTGACTAAATAATCTCTAATCTGTTTTCTTACAGAAGTTATTATGCACCAGTTGGAACTGAAATGAGGCCTGTTCATATTTGATATGCAAATACATTAAAATCAGCAACTATAACAGGTGTAAAGTTTGAGGCAACTAATACTTGTGGTACTAGTTGGAGTAATCAGCAACAGTAGTTCTCTAGGACTTCTTGTCTAGATGCTGTACTAATGCTGTCTTTAATCCCAGTTCTTAAGACCTCAGTTCTAAAAGGTTACCAAGATGTGGCTTCTCTCACTCCAGCTTTTGCTGACCTGCTTTCCTTGGGCTGCTTCCAAAGGAGAGCCAGGTATATACACAAAGCACAGGTTTTCTCTTTTAAACATTGATTATACAGACCTTTCTCTGCCCTCTGGGGCTGTAAGGTTACAGCTGCCTTTGGAGGGAGTGATTCTGCTGTGCACCACCCACCCATTCTCCTGCACTCCCCAAAGAAGCATAAAGGAGGTGATGAGTTAAGTGTTGAGACAGGAAGGGTTTGGAGGCAGAAGTTTTATTTCTTCTAATTACAATACCCATCAGTGGAGCTGCTTTATATATAGCCACACACAGACACCACATATATATGTCTGTCTATATACAGCTATGCATACAAAGGTGTGTATTGAGAGATTATCAGAGGAAGGCATATTAAGAGCAATGTTGATCCTTAGAGGAGCTGTTAGAAAGAAGATGCATGTGCAGCAGTAACAATAGCTGGATAACATATATATTAAGTGGTAAGTATATGGCTTGCCATCACAGGGGAAAAAAACCACACCAGGTACTGATTTTTTTTGAGCATTTTTGGTGAGTAAACACTGGAAACTCCATTCACTGTCATGTTCAGAATAGAAACTCTGATCATAAGCTTCATGTCAGAGCAGGCAGCATGTCTGCAGCCTTTGCTGTCTTGTGGGAGACCCAGAAGAAACAATAGGGTAACAGAGAAATAGCCTTCCTAGGTGGGGAAGAATCGACTGTGTTCTTTTTTTCACTTGGAAGAGTGAGAGGAAATCCCAGACAAACCACATGAAAAGATCCAGATTAAAATGTTAGGAACACTGCTTCAGGTTTGCACAGTGTGAGGGGAGGCTGCATGGCCATCCATTGCTGTACAGGCAACATTACCAGGTACACGAGAGATGCAGTGGCAAGAAGGGCCTGTCTTGGAAAGAAAAAAAACATTTCAAAAAGAAGCTGCTTAATTCTTCGAGGGTGGGTACTTCAGTAACTGTTTAGCAGTCACTGTGAGATAGATGGTGCAATCTACCACAGTTAATACAGCATGACAATTTCACTCTGGTGTGGTAACACTGTTTAGCTGTTTGACTTCCTCCCTTAGCAGTAAAGCTTGTGGTGTAGAATGTCTCATGAGCTGATAACAATCTTCAGCTGATACTGTTGGCAACGGGAAAGATGATTCAAAACCACCAAGCACCTTGCAGAAGTGGACCCTGAGAAAAAAGAGTGAGGATGTGACTAGGGGACTGAGCCAGTGACTCCACTGTGGAATGTCAGGAACTGACCAGAAAGGTGTGCTCACATTTGGGTTTCTGGCCTTCGTATATTTCTCATCACAAAAGCAGACAATGACTTCTGAACAGTGACTCCTGAAGTCCTGTTTTCTGGCAGCCCCAGGCTAATGAGTTAGCAAGTGTCACTTGAAAGCCGTTCAGGTTTTGTTTTTGTTTTCCTTGCCGCAGGGAGAAGCAGTGCGTTTAGCTCGGCAGCTGCCCTTGCATTTATCAAGAGAAGATGTACAAAACACCATTTACAGGATGAAGCAACAGCTTGGAAAGGAAAATAAAGGCTGTGTTCATGGGCGTCCTTTTTTTCATCACTTAACAGATATTCCAGAAGTTGACAAGCACAACTCCACGGAAATTATTCAGTAGATGGAACATTTTGTTTGGGATCATGTTTCTCTTGCTTAATTTTGGGCATTACTCTGTAATTTCAGTATGTTTTGTGCAAAGCTTTTGTATAATGACTCTTCATTATCATATGTTCACTTCCTAGAGATGGGTTGATTTTTGATACTTGAAAACAGTAAATAAGTATTGTAGAGAAACAACTCACCACTGTTTTTTCTAAAATTCATTAAATAGATGTTCTCAACTGGTTTGATGATTTTCTTACTACTGCAGTTTTACAGAATTACCAGTATCTCAAAATGTTTTCTATGTCAAGTAGGTAGCTGTGGCTTTCAGCAGAGCCTGGCCAAGTTTATTTTATGAAGGAGATGAGATGTTGATTATAAAAAAAATGCCAGATCTCTGCAGGTGCTGCAGTGTGGCCTCCCAAGGCAGGTACAATGTTGTGCTGTTCCATTTCTATTTGGAAATTAAGTCACATAAAGGAGAACTGAAGCCCTGGCCTCCAAAAAGCTTTTTTTTACTATGCTTTAAAAAGTGAGATTCTTCAAAGTGCAGTACACTCCTAAAACTTAGATCAACACAAACCGGCCCATGACTTGAAAGGTGAAAAGACCCCAGTCCCAGGTTAGCCCTGAGAGCAGATGTCACCATGTGGGTGTTGGACACAGATGAGTGTCCTCCCTCAGGGAGAACGTGGCATAACCAGGGAAGGTCTCCACTGCAGAGAGCTGCTCCTGGTAAACTTGGTCCTTCTCTTTCTACCAGCACATAACCCTTCTCTATTTCAGGTAGCTACCTACTCCCATAAAGCTACCTGCTTGTGCTTGCTGTGCAGAGGAGCTGCGCTGTTGTTTCTGGAAGAGTGTTTACAAAGTTTCAAGAAAGATCACCTGAAAATTCCTGTCCCTCACCAGTTGTTCCCTTGTTGGCAGATGTTGGCACTATAAAAACATGGTGGGAGTAAGGCCTGGCTTTGGAGGGCTTCTGAGGCTGACTACAGGTAAACAATTGGAGAGTGCTCCAAGACCTGAGTGCCAGCTGGTTTTTCAACAGGAGGTTTGGACCAGATTAGACCAGCAAATATACAATCTGAGAATGGAAATTACTGCTCTGTATCCACCAATGCTGAGCTGGTGAATTAAGACATCCCATCACAGCAATGCATAACCGCATGCAAATTCTGAAGCAGAAGGTAATGATGGTGGGTTTCTGTGGTTAAACTAAGTGTATCCTCATAAAGAGCAGGGATGATCAGAGGGCACAAGTAGGATATCTTTCCTAACTTAACCAGTGAGCAAGGCACAAGATCAGAATGTCACTGGAAAACTGGACACTTGTTGCCTGTAAATGTCACTCAGTGCAGAAGATGTGAATTTTTAGAATGGAAGTGAGAAGGTGGATGGAGACACAGGAAGGAGATGTGACTCTTGGCTCTGAGGGGGAAATAGGATCCCAGCCTTGCAGTGAATGCAGAAGGTTAATAGTTTGTTTATTTTTATTCTGGTTTGGATACAAACTCTGAGAGTTTAGAGAGAAGCCACTGCAGTGAGAAAAGCCAAAGGCAAGCTGGAGAATAGAAATGCTTCTCCAAAATGTTGGAACTCAAATGAGGATGTGCACCCATTTTAGTCAGTTGGGAATATCGTGTAGTATTTAGTGAGATTAATAATTGCTAATTCTTTTCCACAAGGTAAAATAGCTGTGTCCTAATTATACTCGAGCAAATGCTAGTATCTTTGATAAGACTGGAGTCAAGGTGGAGTGCTTCCCTGTAATGGTATCACTGTAGAGTAGTTCAGCAGGTGCTCAGGCCCTCAGCTGAGGATAATCGGGCATTCAAAGGCGCCAGGTGGGCTCAGTTGTGACGTAGCTAGTGCACCGCAGGGGCACCAGGGGAGGTAGTTGGGACTTCTTGCCTTGCCTCCTCTCCTGCTGATCTTCCCCTCCGAGGGCTGCTCCGGATCTCTCCTTCGGGTGCACGTATGTACAGTCTGTTTTCTGCCTCGGTGGTGGCCTGGGGACTGTGACGTGGCCAGGTGCCAGCAGTGGGTGTCTTTCCCTGCTGCAGTGCTTGTGGTTTGGGGGTAGGAGTTGAAATTCTGAGCTACTCCGACCCTGTGCTGATGGGAAATGGCTTTAGATGGAGCAGGGCTCTCCTGGTTTTATCTGCTGTGGACAGAAGGAACTGTTTCTGTTTTTAGAGATGCCTCTGGTGATGCATTCACCTTCCTCGTTTAAAAGCACCCCAGCTGTAGATATACAAGTTTAAAAGTCAAATGGTGCACTTGATTTAATGGTTCTCAGAAGCAAGGGCACTCCCGGCTATTGCATAAGTAACTGTGGCCGCTTAACTGTTTCATTGCTCGATGAAGCCCCCGAGGCTCTCTGAGGAGCGTGCAAAAGCTGCCCGGCCTCGAGGCCACTCGGTCCCCGGCCGCGTGGGCCGTTTGGAGGAAAGAGAAACGTGCCCGTGAGTAGACCCGGTTATCGTCGTGCGTGGCCTCTCGCCTTGGCGGAGCAC
>JANHGL010001105.1:25812-62793 GCA_024611195.1 Ceyx melanurus
GCTCCCGCCGCCAGGGGCCGGGCGGGGCGTTCCCGGGCGCTCCGGGGCTTGTGCCGCCCTCTGCTGGCGCTTCCCTCCCCTGCACGTTGGCCCGGTACTGCGGCGGGTCGGCAGCTCTCGGCCTGGCGGCGCCCAGCAGTTTTCCTTCGGTCGCCAGCAGGTTGAAGTTACTGGTGACGCTTCTCTTGGTGTGCGGGTTTGCCTTCCTAAAACGCTCCTAGTGCGGGTAGCGAGTGATAATGGGCAGTTCTCCAGCCTGGAGCATCAGCTCTAACTTCAAACCCCTTCTGGTTTGTACGTAGCTTTGCGTTCTGAGGGGATGGTCTGTGTTTGTGCAGCTGCTTTGGGCAGGTTCTGGTGCTGTGCTTGCAGGTGTCTGCCTCGTCCAGACTCGCACAACCTGCGTGTTACTTCAATGGGAAATGATCTCCAGAGGTCCCTTCTGATCTCTCTCGTTCTGTGATCCAGAGTATCCACTTTATTTTTAAAAAGCAGGAAAATTTCGTTGAGAAAATAATTATTTTTCCCTGTGTAGAAATATGGGTGTGAACTTGAAACGGCGGTATCTCCTTTGACATTTCTCTTCTGAATGTATTTGGAATCTTCATAATGAAGTTTGTTTCCTCATTTAAGAAGTGTATGAAAGGATTTAGCCTATTTCTTGGGGTTTTTTTCTTCTTTTAGTAGCAGTTCAGAGAATAACAGCAAAACCAGAGGGATGCTTATTTCAATAGTGCTTAGCAGTCTGTTGCAACAGTAAGATCTGTATGATGTAATTGATGATGTTACAGTGGATTCTTCTGCATTTCCACATTCTAATATGGACTATTTAAAACACCTAGCAACAGAATGAGAAGTCCAAAGCGACACAATTATACAAGTACCTGTTCCTTGGTCTCAGCTTCTGCAGGAGATTTCATTCTGTTTGGTTTAGTTTTGTTTTACCACATACACACTGGTATTACTACCATAGGCTCTTGAAAGGGTTCTCATATTTGGCCTTCAGAGCTCATTTTATCTTCTGTAAAGAGAGTCTAGCTTAGGTCTGGGGCTGTGTGGGAGGGTGTTTTTGTTAAACTTAAAAGTTCTGAATTAATTTTTTGGTTGCAAGAGCAGCATTGAAGGATTCTTGAGTGACTTGTTTCTTTTGTACCCAGCATTTAACAGGCTGGGTTATCAATGGTAAGAAACTTAAAGCACATCTGTTAAATTTTGCAAATGGAAGGCTACCAGAAGTAGCTTTTATTATTCCACCCTCTCTCTCTCTCTCTCTCTCTCTCTCTCTCTGTCTCAGTATGGAGTATCATATGTGAAATTATGGAGAGTAGAAATGTGGAAATGTTAAATCTTTTGTTAATGGCTTCGAATTAAGCACACATTGTTGAAGATGATCTGGAGGACTTATTTAAAGTAAATATACAATTTCAAGCTCAATTATCATTCATAGTTTAACTGAACATACTGAGATACGAGGTCTGTGAATTTGATACAGTGTTACTTCATAATTACAATGCTTTTTTTACAGTAAATTTGATATAGAACAGTTGCTAAAGGAAAGCTGCTGAAGAGTGTGACCAACCACTTTATGGGGCACATCTGGTGCATTAGTTCAGGATGTGCCCTGCAGAAGAACAGAGCCTCCTGCACAGAGGAGAAGGAAGCTAACCCCACATGTATACGTTCTGCGGACGTGCAGGGAGCTTAAACAATTACGAGTTAATTGTGTAAGCTAATAGGAGTGGTGTTCCTAACCTCAGTTCAAAATACCTAAGGGGGAAATGGAGGAGAATTATTGTTTTAAAATCTCAAATGAACAGTTTACACCTGTTAATGTTACATTTAGAACAGCTGCTTCTTTTATTATCAGTAAACAGATGCAGAAAGTAATGGAATGTTTTAAAGCAATATGTTAATCCTGTCCTCCACTACTGAACATTCTCACAATATCACGATTAAATATTAACTGTAAGGTTGCTATTGTCCCTGGCTACATAATTCTCACTTATTTTTTTAATTACTTTTGTAGCCGAAGTTTTAAATGTTTATCTGAAGTTGTTCTAATCTTTCATCAACCCATATTAAGTCCTTGAGCACATCAGTAATTTTACTGATTATTTAATTGGGCTGAATGACTTGGCCAAAGCGACCCTGACCTTGGTTTCACTCAAAGGTTATTTTTGTATTTGTAATTTCACCCTGAAATGAAACAAGCTATATGCCTAAGGGGATGAAAAAAACCTCTCCGAGGGCACAGGCTAATGCACGTTTCATATTAACTCCATACAAAGTTTGTTGGTATTACAGATGAATCTTTGCCAGAGCATGCTCTGTTAGGTCCAGCTCTGCATATTGGGATAGGTGGTACAGGAGAGGTACTTGTCTAGTGAATGGAGGCTTTTGTTTCATGTGAAAATTAATCTTTTCAAATGTATTTTAATTATTTTATTTCATGCATGTCTCATGACAAAGATTTTGCACTACTAAGGTTTTGAGAAAACTGTGGTTCTGAGAAAAATAAAATCAAACCTGCAGATATGATACCACATGTACCTAGAAAAAAAACAACCAACCAAAAGTATTTCAAAATACTGAAAAATGGGTGCTTAAACTGACTTGAAGTTTCCTAGAAACCAGTACCTGCCACTTGGATGCTCGAAGGTGGCAGTTGTAGCTCTTTAACTGGAAGAGGTATCTGTCTGTATTTAGACAGTAAAGGTTCCCAAAAACCAGCAGCATTTCAGTGCAGTACCATGTGATTGTGGAGCAGGACTAGCTCAGCACTCCAGGAACGGAAGCACAGAAGATTAATACTGAATAACTTGTTTGGCAGATTAATTTTCAGGAAATGTAGAGACCAATGAATATGGCAGCTGCATTATTAAATACTGTATTCAAGCCCAGGTCAAATTGGTCATTCATGCATGGACTAACTCAGAATTAATTGAATCATTACATTTTTTAGATGCTTTAGAGCACCAATACTTTTTTCCCCGGCACTTAAAGTGCCTGTTTGAGTTGCAATAGTCAGGAGGAGCGTGCAACAGAGGAATACTCTGTGCAGCTTTTTCACTATAGGAAGAAAACTGCATTGCTAGAACTAAGTTTCTACCCTATTTCTAATGTCTGGACAGCATATTCGTGGAGGATTTTAAAAATATTTAGCCAGGTAAAATGATCTAAATTGTTATAAAGTAATAGAGACGATATTTCCATGTGCTTTTCAGGCAGGTACTGTTTATGTTGGATAAAATTAAAAGATTTCCTGGTGAAAGGCAAAAGAATTTATTTTCTCAAGAGAAGAAAAAAAAAAAGAGAGGAAGAGAGAAACCCCCTTTTGTTCTCAAAGTAGATTTAAAAGAGTCTTGTCATCTCATTTCAAGAGAATGGAAAGGAAAATTCTTTTTGAAATAACTATTGAAATAAAATTAGTTTATTTCATATCAAATAGTTGTTGAAAGGCAAATAATTTCATCTGAGAGGAGCGTATCTGGGTATGATTCTTGTCAGACCTGGCCAAAACTGATGACTAATAAAGAGATTTTTTCCAAGTTATGTGCTGTTGGATTTCTGTTGTTCTTCACTTAAACTGGCAGAGTTTGTCTATTACTGAGCCACTTTGTTTCTGATGTTTCTTGACAGCTTAAGTGTGGGTCATTTAGAACAAGAACCTGTTAAGTTACTGAGACACGTGAAATTTTGTATGCGTAGTTCCAGATAAACGGTCCCTTATCAGAGGAATTAATACACTTTTCCCCCAAGGCAGTCTCCTCTGTTACAGAACATTTCCCTAATTGCTAGATTTAAGGCTTCTCATTCAGCTTCAAAATCCCCTTTTCTAAAGCTGCCTGCCCAAGATCCCATTGCCATTTAGGAGAGCCATACCTTCTATGCTCTATTTACTATGACCTTTGAGCAGCTGAACATGCTGCCAGCTCCATTAGGAAATGTGGATTTGAAATTCCAGTGTTGGTTTATGTCTACAAATAGGTAAATGTGATTAT
This sequence comes from Ceyx melanurus, assembly GCA_024611195.1. Classification (NCBI taxonomy): domain Eukaryota; kingdom Metazoa; phylum Chordata; class Aves; order Coraciiformes; family Alcedinidae; genus Ceyx; species Ceyx melanurus. Next base: position 29,814 of record JANHGL010001105.1, read on the forward strand.
GCATCACTTGTAACAGCAATAAAATGGATGCTGGCCATTTAGAATCGTAGTGTTTTATACTATTCATGAGCTTCAGTGTGAAACCTGAAAACACTTCATAGTGCACCAACCATTTGTGCATTATGGCAACTGAAGAAGCTGCTCCAATCAGCCTTGAGCTGGATGTAGAGTTTAAAGGGAAATAAACCCCCAAACTCTGCCATTTGGTTTAACTCTTGCATTTTTACTGTGATGAGCATGAACCTAATGGTTAAGGGGAGGGGGGTTCTGTTTATTCCCGATTAATTATAAACTCCTTGTGGAGTCCTCATGACTGTAATTTCTGGCCCTGTACTACTCTGAGTCATCAAGTTATTTAGTTTTCCATTATTGCTGTGTCTTGTTTCTCCTGAATTGGTTTGGATGCTCTATAGCACTAAAGGGTTGTGCTAAATTCCTTAACCATGTCAAGGAATGAAGTTTTGAAGCACCACTTTAAAACAAAACTAAACCCAACCAACAAAAAAACCCAAACAGAAACAAAAAGAAACCCCAAATACCCTTGATGAGTGCAGAATTAATAATACTAAAATCAAATCCATGATATACATGGGTAAGAACTGTCTTGTCTGTTCTGGTTGCTGGTGTAAGTCTTAACTGGCTCAAAAATCTGGAACAAGTCTTTTGGCATAGCCCAGTTTGTTGTAAGGAAGATTTAATAGCTTGTTATGCCCTATTTCTATAAACAGAAGTCATTTAGAGTTCATCAGATATATTTAGAATCAGCTGGTAGCTACAAGCTGAATAAAATAATCTTTGAAAAGTTCAATATACAGAAGGGAATACGCAAGCTCAAATTTTGCCACACGATTTTCAAGAGTCTTGGGAATATTTACAAACACTAACCTACAACATTGGGAGTTGTTTCATTTTATTTACAAATATTTACAACATATTTTATTTACAAATCTTTTCAAGAAGTTGAAGTGTTGTGTGCAAATGCTAATAATTTGGAGAGGTTTATGGTTAGTGCTGTACAGTAAGTTTGCTACTGCATGGTTTGCCCTGGCAGATTTATCTACTCTTCATAGAAGGTGATTTTTTTATTTTTTTTTTTTTACTGTGGTGTACATACCCACCTTGAAGCAATTATTGCAGATTCTGGCTTTGTAAAAGAGAGCAGTTATTTTCCTGTGAGAAGGGGTTCGGGAGTGCAAGTGGACGTCAGTGCCCAGCTTTAAATTTCAGTTGGCATTTCTGCCCTGATGCTGGCTCTGGCCACACTGGTGTGAAGTCTGCTCCTTTCTACTCTATATTTTCTGGTATACATCTTGCTCAGGAGTTTAGAACCTATTTGTTAAAAGCATATTATATGTCTCACATAACTATCTTTTTCCTCCTGTATTTTAACACAATAACTTTTGTACTTTTTCCTATATTGTGCCCATGCTTTCAACATCAAAAGTCACCCAAACGTGATCACCCAAACATTAAAGTATCATACTGCAAATAAATAAACTATATTCTCATATCTAAACAGGACATTTTTGTCCATATTTACCATGTTTGAATTCTGATTGGTTCAGTAAGAATCAGTTTCCGTGTAGGTGTATTTTCTAAAATGTCATTACAGAGGAAAGAAAATTACTAATCTATTTTTCCTACATTACTTACAGTGATTATAAAATTATATTTTACAACGTTCGTGTAAAATGCTATTTTTTTTTCGTGTAATGATGCTATTCATCCAAGTGTTGGCAAGTTGGATATGCAAATGAGAGCCTTGTTATGCCCATTTGTCCCCTCATTAAGATGGAATACTGAAAAGAGGACTGGCCACTTACCTGGCTGTTGTCAAATCTGGGAACCAGAGCCTACCACGTTGATAGTGTTTCCCCACTTTAACTCCCCTGGTAGCCTGCTTGTTGGGGGAAAGGACACGCTAGTAGCAAATGATATATATGATGTGCAACACAAAGGATTTCCTGTTTTCAGCTTATATGACATGACCTGGGGGGCTAACTGAGCAAACATCACCGAGAAAGTGCTACATCTACTTGTACAAGTGTTCCTATTGATACGTTATTTTTCTGAGGTTTTGCTGAGTAAAGCCATTTCCATACATAAGGGTTTGGCCATCTGCAACTGCTTGTCAATGGGGCTGCTTTGAGAACACTGCTTGTGATTGTAACCTCAGGAATGTGTGACCAGCTCGCAGCCAGCTGTGCATGCCCTGACTTTTCCCAGGTGTTAAGATACATGGCCACTTTTGTTCGCTCTAACCAATGGGGCAAAAATGCAGCCCTTGTTTTTCCCCACCTTGTGTTAAACCTCAAAACTACCGGGTTTTATTGTTTTGGGGTTTTTTTTTTTTAGTATGTTGAAGTAAGCGAGTGGATGAAGCTGTTGGTGTTTAATTACTGTGTGTCCGTGACACAGTGTGACTGCATCTGGGGGATAGTGTGTGTTTAGAGAAATACAAAAAGGTCCTCAGTGTGCCATGCTCTTGCTATAAATTAGCAGTGCTGACCCTGCAAATCACACAAATGCTCCTCTTCACCTCCTCGAAAAGGATTCTCCGATGTTCCAACAGCCTAGATATTGCTGCACTTTACACCTCTTCAGCCAGAGTGAGCTTAGCTACATTTTCTAATAGTTTGTTTTATTTTAATGATTTGTTTCATGATCACAGGAACACAGTTGTCTTCTGCATTGAAACCTAATTGGTTCTCCTATATCCAGCCATTAGCTTTCTGCATAGTGGCTTTGGCATTTTGCCTTCACCCGTGCAGCATTTTCTTTACTTGTGTAATATTTTCTATATCCAAGGTGAGGCACGAAGAGCTCAAAAGGAACATGTGAGCACAGGTCTCCTTACAGGTGCTGGAGACGGAGAACACTTCTAGTAATCACATGGACAAGACTGTCTTTGTGGCCTGTGACACTGTTAAGTAAAAAGTGAAAGCATGAGATTAATTTATGGACATGGTAATTTGCAGAGTGTGACTGCTACAAAGGAATAAATCCACTTCTCAAGTCGCTGCTGTTGGCACTTCTTTGCCAACAAGCTGACATGATCTCCACAGAGTGGAGATGGACAGGATTTGAGTTTCTAACTTGGACCAATTCTTTATATGGTGAAAAAGACCATAAAGTAACCTGCCTGTTTGGATCAGTTTTCACAGCATGAACTCGGACCTCTCAGCAGAGCAGGTCTTTGTCTTCTGTGACAAGTTCAAAGTTTGTTATGAATAAATTTCTGGCTTTTATGGCATTTCAGAGACCTCACACTGTTGGGTTTGGTCACCTTTGACCATAGTAAGGGTTCATTCAATCGTGAAAGTCAGTGAAAAATTAGGCTCCCAAACACTCGTGTAGCCCTTGAGAGATGTTGCAGAACTGTTTGGCAAGGAGATAATGATCACACCAGTGATGAGATCTGCTGAAAGAAATGTGCAGGAGACAAGTTCTTCCTTGTATCTGCAATGGCACAGAGCATTCCTGCACGATGGTCTGAATGCTGTGCTTTTTCAAAGGTGATTTTGTAGCTAGAATACTGGTCTGTGCTAATCTCCTTTAACATATAGGGACCATCCACTCTTCACCAGAGCATTTGGGAGTTCTGATAAGACCTGGAATCAAATCAAGTCACTGGTGATTTGTACCTCTGACTGAGCCTCCAGTGAAGGCTCCTGTTTACTTACTAGCATTGTGAGATTCCTGTAGCCACTGGTCTTCAGTATTTCCTGTGAAACTTAAACCTAATGTTCAGAATCTGCATCAGCACGGAACTATTCTGTCCTTTGTTTTCTATTAGTCAAGGTGGCTTTTCTCATTAGCATAAATCATAAAGCCTCTGCAGCAGTAGCAGTGTCCGTGTGACACACGGTGTCTCTGCTGCATCCAAGCACCCCAAAGTACTCAGCTGTGCTCGTAGGAGCACAGGAGCCTTTCTTTGTTTCTTCTTTCACAGTTTCTTGCATCCTAATGAGTAATTCTGAGATGGAACAAATAAGTGTCTTTATAAGAAAATAATGTAAAGTACCACGATGGTTCTGTTTTTTGCATTTCTGATGTGAAAAAGTAAATTGGTTAGCCAAAGGCAAATAAAATACACCCCAGCAGACACCAGAAGTTTAAAAACAATGAAATTTAAAATATCTGTGGTACATTACATCAGACTGTGGTACAGCAGTTAAATGGCTCCAAGTTGTGTGTAACCTAGTTGAAGAAATAGGATACTTCTGTAGGGTATGGATACATAATGTAAACTATTTCAAAGAATATTTGGCAGTCTCTTGGAATTTGCTCCAAATGTTTTGGTTCAATAGGAGTGAAAAGCTATGCTCCATTACAGCCTCACTTGTTTTATTTTGGAGGAAGGAAATGTGGAAGCAAGTCTACTTTGTTTTATTTGTCTCTTAAAGGTGGCAGTGGAAAGAAAAGCAAGATGAGCTCCATGCTTATGTTCCTCCATACCTGCCTAGCTGTCTGTCTGTCATTGTTGACTTTAACTTACAGTCTTATTTTGGCAAAAAGAATTGAAATGGGCACAACACACATATATCTACTAAGATATATTAATAAGCAAAATTGTTGGCAACTGCTTACTTCATTCAGGAAAGAAACATCTCTACACATGCTTTGGCATCCTCTCTCTTTGGTCTCCTGCCTCTTCTGTCTTGGAGATAGAATAGGCATTTTCTCTGCTGTCTTCTGAACTGTGTCACTTTATAGCATTTATTTTTCTTGTACCTGCTGAGGTGCTCCTGACTGGTTGCTTTCTGAGTTCCTAGGAGTGGATGAAGTAGGAAACCATTTCTTTCTGTATCTTGCTTAAAAGTTTAGTAAGAATTGCTCTGATTCAGTGCAGCTTTTGAGTGTGTTGCCTTCAGCAGATAAAGCAGACTATATCATATTAATCTGCTTAGTAGTTGAGTGTTAACCACGGGGAACAACTAGAAGTTGCTGTTTTCCCACCCCTTTCTTGCAGTGGCACACAAAACCTGCTGCGCAGAGCCCTTAGCCTTGCTCCTGCAGGCTAATAGAAATGAAAGGTCCTGAGCACTAGGGGTTGTTAAAATTCTCATAGGGCTCTTTATACCATGTTAACCCCTGTGGTATGGCCAGGCTCCAAATGGGGTAATGACATTCTTCCTACCTCAATTCCCCCTGCAATTGCAATTCGATGTGCTGGTATTCCTCACTTCCTCCCCTCCGCCTGCCTGCCAACAGTTGTTGCCTTTCATCCCAGAGGTACTTGCTTTTGCTGACGGATGCAGGGATCTCTGTGCAGAGTCTGTAAAGCATTTTAAAAGCCTCGTGGATGAAATGTAATTTACGATGATGTTTTGTTGCTTTGGTTCGGTTTAATTAGCTGCCGTTGGGTCAGGATAATCTGAGCTCTGAACGAGTGTGAAGGGTTCACAAGGGAGCTGGGATGAGGTGGTGTCAGCAACTATTCTCCTTTTCTCTTTGACTTCTTCCAGGGTCTTTTGGGCAGATAAACCAAAAATATTGGAAGGCTGTCTTTCCTAAAAGATTAATTAGGAAGAATATGAACTGTGTAGTAGGGCTAATGTGACTTTTGACTCAATTGAAGTACATACAGAAGGTTGTGTGTATATATACACACATATAAAGCATCCCCTCTGTTTAGGAATTCTTCTGTAACCTTAAGAGCAGCATCTAAGCACTCGTGTCCTAAAAGCTACTCTTTTTATACCACTTCTTATACTAAAAATGCCTTTTATTTAATTATTTGCTTAGGCCAGATATTTCTCTCCTAGAACATCAGCACATGGGCTACAGGTAAAAACAAAAGGTCCCTGTTCATCTGTGCCATAACGTCCTTACTAATTAAATAAGATCTCTCAAGGCAGGTGAGCTGCTCACCTTCCTGCAGGGAAAGTTGAAGGTGTTGCAGGTGACTTGTCTTGTAGCAGGAGAAATTTATTTCCATTCCCAGATGGCAAAAAATCAATGTATGACCCCAGACAGGTGAATCAGATGCACTACCTGAGCTCCCAAGGGGATTCATAGTATTACTTTCTGAGTCGGTGCATCTGCCAGTCACTCTCTGGTGCTTCTGAGGAAGGTTAAAAAGTATAAACAATCAAACATCAAACTGAAAAATCTTTTCTTTAGGTTAAAGAAATACAATTTGTCTACTATGATACAGTAAATAAGAAAGCTTGATGCTTAAAATGTCCACATAATGTCTTTCATTGTATTTCATTGAAAAACTACACTATTATGACCATGATATCTTCTTATTTGACCTGTGAGGAAAGCTGAAATAGATTTACTGAAATATTTGACGCCAGACTTAGCTCAATGTGTTCTACTTGTTGCTTAGAAAGGAGCCTATATTAACTCCACAGCCAGATGTTAGTACAAGATACACCTAATCCCATTCAGGGTGGCTTTAATTAACTTTGAAATTTAGTTCTCTTGCCTATGATCAATTCAAACATATACTTACATAAAGACACTTTGCCATTTAGAGTTGAAATGAGCCATTGGTATAGTTTTAGGACTGTAACCTTTAAGAACGTGCTTATTTGCTTAATTGCAATATATAAGAATAAATATTTGCATAAAATAACATCGTGCTATGAAACATTTCTCTTGGAATAATTTACAGTTGCCATTACCAGGGCAGTTTAAAAATACATTTAGTGCATAACACATTTCCTTTTGTAATAGAATTATTTTTAGTTTTTTTGTGTGTAAATATAAACATACAAATTATTTCAAGCAATGCTTCCACCACCTGCCCTGCAGGTATCCACTTCACCTTTGTATCTGAAGAACTAAAGATAAGTAGATTCAGCCACATCATCTTTTCCTCCTCCAACACAATTTTAGAGTACTTCATGGTCCAGCCAGGAAAGAATATTATGGGCTGCCTTGCCCTCAGGTCTGATAATCTCCTTAGTGATTACGTTCTTAGACTTTCAATGTAACAAAATGATTTACCCTCTGGTTTTGCTCTCAAAACCCACTTTTTATTCTTATCCATGCTAAATTTCACATTTTCTACATGAAAAACTTTTTGTGGCTCAGTGTAGAGAAAAAGAAAGAGGAGTTGTTTTCATTATTTCCTAGACTGTCTGTACTTTCATATTATTTTCTGTACTTTCATACTATTTTGGTACTGTCTGTATCTTTGTGCCTGCTCTGTAAAAGTTTTACCAATCCTGTCTTGATAAAGTTAGCCTTCATCTGTTTCAGACTCTTCTAACTATATTAAGACTAGCTATCAAATAACAAGGAACATATAAAAATCCTGTTCCTCTGAGGCTCAGACAGTCCCAGCTGCTTCCCTAGGAACTACTGCAGTTCCCTGTTTCTTCCAGGTACTGCTGTTTAGAGTTAGAATCATGCCCTAATTTCTTTTACCTGTTAATGCAGAGTTGTAGAAAGGCTTGGTAGTCCTCTCACTCTTCAAATAGAACTCTTCTTTGTTACACTGAGTGTAGAATACCTTTGGATCACATGGATGAGAGTCTTTGAGAGCAGTTCCTTAGGGAATAAATGTCACTTCTGGTGAAATTTGTATATATCCTCAAAGAAAATGATACTCATTCTGAGACACACACCCCCCTATCATCCCAAGTAGCTGATGAAGTAAAGATTCAAAACTCTGATGTCTAGGTTAAAGAAAAAAACAACAAAACCAAAACACAATACCAATCAACCAAGCAACCCTGCTGAGGTGCAGTGAAAACTCTGCTACCCTTATAAAGCAGTCAAGAAGGCAAATGAGGTATGGTCACACTAAAGGAATAGTTACACCTCTGTTGGTATACATTTTTTTTTCACGTTCTTTAACAATAGGAGACAATCCAGTGTATCAAGGGGAAAAAAAAAGACTGTCTTGATATGATGAAATTCATACATTTTACTTATGGTCCTATGTGGTTCTCAACCTCCTGTATGTTTTGATTTTTAGCAGTGATGTCAGTATCTTGGACAAAGTTCAGCAAGGAACTGTATTCATTTTAAAATTTCCCAGTAGTTTCTTACATCATATTATGGCTCTAGAATAACTAAATATTGTCATCGTGTTTTGTTTGTACTTTTGATTTCAATTCCCAAGTCATGTAACTCTTTTAAAATCATTCAAGCCTGATTCAAACTCTTAGAGTAACTGTAATACTAAACCTTGGAAAAGAGACTTGTCAGTGTTTGTGGAAGTTAAAATGCTCTGCACTTCCACGACTGTACTTGGAAGGATGCTTGTGTAAGTTATGGAGCACATAAACTTCCCTTAGATGCCCCTTTCCAACATAATTCACATCTCTGAAGATCATAATTTGCTACTGAGTTATCCAGCCTCAATCAACCCACCACAGTGATGCAGGAAAATACAAAGTGCCTTTGGGGTTCCCTGACATTTAAAAAGTAAAGATTTAGGCTTGGCTGTAAGAGGGCATTGAAGCAGTAAAGGAGGGTGAGACTGATATGTATGTATTTAAGCAGACACAGAGTCAAGGTAATGATGAATAATGACTAAATCCATTTGTAAACAGGTGCAAAATATCTTTTTATATTTTTTTCCCTGCCTGGAGAGCTGCCACTGTTATGTGATAGCTTAATATTTCAGCTAGAAGTACAGCTGGAAAGGCAATGATATTGAATGATTTTCATTATCCATTCTGTGCTGCTGAAATGAACATAGCCAAGTAAAATAATGCTAAAATAAACTCATCAAACAGACTTTGCGGAAATTTTTATAAGAAGGGCTGTTGGTGGTGTGTTTTGTTTGGGTTTTTTTGGTTTTTTTGTTTGTTTGTTTGTTTCTTGGTTTGGTTTTTTTTTGGTAAATAAGTGTATATTTGTAGAAACTCTTCAGAAGAGCTCTGGGCTGCTGATTGAGTTTTCAGGTATTATTTTAAACCTGTGTCATTTAAAGTCTTGAGCTACAGCTACAGAAGGCCTTACTCCTCAACTTGTCACTGCTGCTGCTCTGATGTGGCAGTTGGCTCACTGGGACAGTCTGGTATCAGCTTGGATTGTTTTCCAGTATTACTGTTAGAGCTCTAAGGGCTCCAACAAACTTGCAGCAGAACTATAATCTCTCATCAAGGGCAATGAGTGATGGTTGCCTGAGTAATTAGTAATGCTAATTAGAAAATCGACAGTAATTTTTTTTCCAAGCTGCCTTTCTTGGCTTCCCTAGGTTCTGCTACAGGTGCCTGAAAACATGTTCAATTTTGATGCAATCAGAACCTGTCAGCTTCTTGCTGTCACTGCCAGATATATCCAGAGCATCTATTTTTTTTTTTTATGTCTGACATCTTTATGTCTTCTAAAAACCTGCACAGCAAAGACTGTAATATTCCTGAGGCTAGGGGAGCAAGAAAGCAGGTAACTGAGGATTATTATTTCTAATTCAGTATAGTATGTATAACCAAATTTGAACAGGACCTCCTGGTTTAAAAGTCCAACCAGAGAGAGGTTCTTAATACGTATTTCTTCTAGCCTTGGACTTGGGAAATATATTAGCATGCCAGTACTAAATATATAATGTGGTTTAGCTTTCCACCAATGTTTTTTGGTTTCCCAGCTGTTTCTAAATATTTGGTTCAACATATCAAATGTGACCACAGTCCTTTTAATGTTATGTTATGTATAATATTATGTTGCCTTGTTTCTGAGTTGTATTTCAGCTTGAATAATAAAATGTCAATACTGAGAAAGTAGGATGCCAAAATAGAAAGTACTGACCCATTGTGCAGGTATTAAAAAAATTAACTAGAATTTTCTAAAGACTAATTTGTCTAAATATCTGATGTTAATAATAGATGTAATTTATTACCTTGTCAAATCCATTCTGTATTTTAAATTGGATTACTGCTGGATTCAGAAGGATGAAAACCACTGCTGAAGTGTATCAGATTATTCATGGTCCGTAGGGGAACTGTGTGCTGCAGAAAAGCAGGTGTCTCCTTTCACTAGGAAGGCTTTCCAGCCCAGCAACAGGATTCAGAGCAGTAGGAGCCTAAAAAGTCTCTGCTTCCCACTAGTCCACATCCTTTTTCAACAGCCCTTTGGAGGATGAAGCAAAACCATGTTTTCATTAGTTTAGTACTTAAATAGCAAAACTGCAGTTTCTTTAAAGTCGTTTTATTCTGGAAGGATGAAGCTTTTGGTAATTTTTTTTTTCTTCCTCTCCCCGGTCACTGCTTCATTAATGCACAGGGTGTAATGATAAAACCATGTAAGGTTCTTCTAAGTTAACCATATTAATAGAATTTCTGTGCCTTTCCAGTCCCTGAAGCCTGGGAGGTGTAATAGTGGTAGTGGCCTCATGAGGGAAGCTGTTGGGGGTCTCCCAATTTCCCAACCCTGTGCTGCCCGCAGCAGAGGAGTTCCCTGAGCCGTGGCTCTCCAAGAGCAACCATGGTATACAGCATATGAAGAAAAGCTAAAAGCAGCAAATCACTGTTGAGAATCATCTGAGTTCAACATAAAATACATTGTGTCTGAGCAATTGCAAGATGTGTGGCTCTCTGTGCTATGAGATTAGCTGTCGACAGCATTCCTTTCAGGTGGTGTGAAGTCTGGGAGAAAACACTGGCATGTTCCCAAGGGACCTGGACAGGCTGGAGAGGAACCAGTGAACCTTCTGAGGTTCAACAAGGCCAAGTGCAGGGTCCTGAACCTGGGCTGTGGTAACCAGCATTACCAATATAGAATGGGAGAGGATATACTGGAAAGCAGTTCTTGGGAAAAAGGCTAGGAGGTGGTGGTGGATGAAAAGCTGGACAGGAGTCCCCAGTGCTCCATGGCAGCCCAGAAGGCCAATCCAACCCTGGGCTGCATCAAAAGCAGCATGGAGAGCAGGTCAAGAGAGGTGATCCTGCCCCTCTGCTCTGCCCTGGGGAGACCTCCCCTGGGCTCCTGTGTCCAGCTCTGGAGCCCCCAGCACATGAAGGACATGGAGCTGTTGGAGCAGGTCCACAGGAGAGTCACAAACATGATCAGAAGGCTGGAGCAGCTCTGCTGTGAGGACAGGCTGAGGGAGCTGGGGCTGTTCAGCCTGGAGAATTGGAGGCTCCAGGGGGACCTTATTTTGACCTTTCAGTACCTGAAGGGAAGGCCTTTTCAAAAGGGTTTGTAATGACAGAGCAAGGAGTAATGGGTTTAAGCTGGAAAAGGGTAGATCCAACTGAAGTTGGATATTAGCAAAAAGTTCTTCAATGTGAGGGTGGTGGGTCACTGGAATGGGTTGCCCAGAGAGTGGTGGAGGCCCCATCTCAGGAGTCATTCAAGGTCAGGCTTGAGGAGGCTCTGAGCAACCTGACTTAGGTGATGTCCTTCCATGTGTAGGGAGGTTGGACTGGATGAGCTCTGGAGGTCCCTTCCTGCCCAAGGCATTCTGTGATTGCATATTATCTAGATCACAAAGGAGCATGCAGAGGCAGAGGGGGAATCCTTCCACTGCTGTGCTTAGAGTAGATGGAATGCATTCAGATTGAGTACTGGGCTTGCCCCCAGTTATGATTTAGTTCAGGTTACTTGATTTGAAATTGGGCTTCTCCAGTTGGGGTCCCCATTGCACAGTGTCCCTGCCAGGGTAGTTATGCTGTTGTAAACTGCAATGATGTGGAGGGAGGAGGAGAGGGTTGAAAAAAATGTTTTAGATGGGGTATTGAAGTTTCCTACTGCTCTTGGAGCCAATTCACCTTCTGGAATAGTACTTTCAAAAGCAACCATGGTATTTCCATTATTGGTGTATCCTCACTTGCAAAGCTTAAGGTATTCTAAGTTTCCTATTAAGTTCTGTGGTAGGGAATTTCTCTTCTCTCAAAGGCATCCAGTGCTTTACAATCCTCCTGCGATAGCAATGTGTACATTCAGTAAGGAACCAAGGTTAGTCAAGTAGTACAGAGATAGTCAATGCCAGAGAATCTTAAATATGCTTTAGAGTGCATGATAAAAGTTGAAAATCTTATTTTGTTTTTATTTCTGTAGACTTTTCATCATTTTGTCATGAAGTTATATTGAATATATCGTTGTATTGCAAATACATTCCTAAGATGTTTAAGGGACTGTGGTGTATTTTACAACTCCTTTTTTCTGAGATTTTCACATATATGCCCCTATTCTACTGCCATACCATCTCTAAGAGCTGTATGCATGCACTTCTTCATAGAATTTTCTTTTTAGCAGCAATATTTTAATGCATTCTAGAAAGATGTTATCTTTTGTTGCCTGTCCTCCACTGTATTGAAGGTGAGAAAGCTTCCTAGCTGGGTGAGCTGATGCTACTTAATGATTCAAAGAAGATGAGAGGCTGGTTGTGTCCACCCAGTGTGTCACAATCGCCCACAAAGATCAAGTCTGGAGTGTGCAGTAACCTACTTTTCCCCATTCTATGGGTGCAGTGGTTTCAAATGGTTATAGGATTCAATCTTGAAGGTGGACTTCTGTCATTATTTTGTTTTAAAAGCTATCTGGGAATGAAGGTGTGAATTAGAGTAATGCAAAGGATGCTGCTTTTAATTTCTTAAAGTTAGTGACTAAGTTAAGAACAGTAAGGTATCCAGAGGAACATTTCTAGGAATATTTAATGCAAGATGTCCTTGTATGAGGAATGGAAAATCTTAAAAAATACTATTTCAGTGACTGTGCCATCACTATAGGATTGTTGTAATTTCATTGTGAACAGCAGGAAAGAGAAGCTCTTACTTGCTTTTTCTATTGGTAACATCTGTATCTACAAATTTAGAAAGGATGCATTTTATGAGTAATTTTAAAATATTCTGTATATAAATCAAAATCTGAGTAATGTTTTCAGTAGGTAAATTATTAGATTATGAAGAGAGTAATGATGTTAAGTCACCTATGAACTATCTGAAATTACATCTCTGTCCAATACTTCATGTCTAGTACAAATCATGAAGTAATCTTTTAGCATTTGGCAATAAGAGTCTTTGGACAGTGGCACGGAAGAGGGTGTCCCTTTGGTCAGAGTGCATTGCTTCTGGCAATGAGAGTTCACACGCAAAATGGTATGAAAAACACATCCTTTAAATATGCCACTAATTATGTGTACGATTCAGGAGTAATTGTTCTACTATGTGACACATGACTTTAGTGAAAATATGAGTTGAGAGCAACAAATATATACATTATCATCATTTTCTTGCAATGTTTGTTTCAATTGCAAGATGAGTCTTTCTAATTTTTTTTTCATTTGAGCAATACTGTTCAGGGTAATGGGAGCACGAGTTCATTATTCTTCCATTTTTAGAGCAAACCCTGCACTGAGGAGTGAGGCGTCTAGTTTTTGAGGATGCTTAGTCTACGATCTCAGAGTAGAGTCAGTGCATTCAACATTAAGTAAAAGCACTTCAATACAGAATTTTTCACTCTAAGAATAATTTCCTATGAATTATAGCCTGCTGTAGGTTGAGCTTCTAAGCAGGAATGAGACTGTGCCTCAGTGTCTCATGAGACCAATGCTGAAATTGGAGTTTCATGCGAAATCCACTTCTCCACCCCAAGGTTTTTGTGCAGCCAGATTTTCTTTTAATCCTAGATATGTGAAATGTAGAAAAACGTTAAAAATATTCACCCAGAACTTTCATCTGTGAACAGCCAAATTCCGCTTTCATACTAAGAGAGAGAGTGAAACTTTTTTTTTTTTTAACAGATGTATTCAGAGGCAAATGAAAGCTGGAGAAGAATGGGTATATACAAAGTCAAATCAGAAATCTACACTCCTGGCTTCCAAAGAGCAGGTAAAATAAACATTTGTGTGTTTCCATCCAATTGCCCATGCAGCTTTTTTGGTATTCCCAACTAAATATCTTGGATGAAACACACATTTACATTATTTGTGGTAATCTCTCTAGGGAACTAAAGCAAGCCACCATAATGGCAATATTCTCTTACATTCTTTCCACGTGTATAGAATAAGCATTAGTTGAGTATTTTAGCACAGTTGAAATCTGGAATTGAAGACTTTCATCTCGCTTATGGAATAATGGTAATGAAATTCAGATTCCACTCTGTAATTTTTGTCATTGTGTCCAAGAGGATTTTATTCATTGTTTTACTGTTTGCTGAAATATGACCATCTGGACAGACAAAAGGAAGAATCTATGACTGTTTTTTTTTTTTATAATAATAATGCCAATAACTTTCAGTTATTCATGTTGCCCAAGCATCATTGGAAAAGGTAAAATATTAAAAAAAAGTCGTTAAATGACATAATCAGAGTTTTAAAATGTCAGTGGAAGAGTTTCCATTTTATTTATTTTAACCAAAAAAAATCAACCCAAAACATTCAGAAGCCCATATAGCTGACATATATATATATCCATTATCCATTATCACCTAGACCACCAAAAAATGGTGAGAGAAACTTAAAAATTAACTGGAACAAAGGATGAAAATATTATTCCTTCTACCTAGTGAATGAATCTATACCATTTGCTCTGCTCCCTGTTATTCCATGATAAGTAGTAGTGCTTTAGTAGAATTATCCCATAGCATGACAGTGCATTTACCCAGAAGAAAATAGTTTGAAGGTTTCCTGTGCATTTAAGAAACACACACATAAACCCAAACAGAACAAACAAACAAAAACTAAACAAAAAAAACCTACCCACAAAGCAAAAAAATACCACAGAAAAAAAAAACCAAATAACCAAACCACAACACCCAAAACCCACCAACCAACAAACTCAATGTATAACCAACAAAACACCCCAGAGAGCAACAGCAGCACAATCCAGTTGGGTAAAAGGGAAGGAGAACCAGCAACCCAACAGAATCTGTTAAGGAGTTGTCCATTTGCAGAGAGGGTTTGGTAGTGGAGTCACCATCCCTGGAGGTTTGCAGAAACTGTGTAGATGTGGCACTTCAGGACAGGAGGGAACATTGCAACCAATGATGAGGAAAAGGCTGAGATAGTTAATGTGATCTTTGCCTCCATCTTCAATGGACAGACCAACATGCTGTTCAGCCTCCTGTGATAGAGGATAAGGATGGTGAACAGTACAACCCCCCTATAATCCAGGATGAAGTAGTTAATTATCTGCTTTTGCACCTTGATACTCATAAATCTTGATAAAGATTTTGTGGGGTTAGGGATAACAAGACTTAGGCAGTTGTGGATCCTGACACAGTGGCATCTATGTGTTAGACTTAGCTATCTGAAAATGTCTGTTTTAGATTTACTCTTTAAATGTTTTCAGGCTATTAAGGTTTGGGTTGAAAAGGAGATTTTCAGGCATGTCTTTTGGAAAACATCAATCCACTGTATCCCTCTACTGTACTTTACAGTAGAGAGAGACTAATAGTGCTGGGAGACTTATGAAGATGCTCATCCAAGAATGTTAACTTCTCAAGTCCCAGAGGAAAAGTTACCAAGTGACCTATTTTCCTAAAGGTCACCCTGTTTGAGACAATATTTGCCTGATTTTAGAGGAACAGTAATTTTAGGTGTAAGATGGAGACTGGTTATCTCATTCATTTATTATACTTTTTTACCTTCTGTATAATATCTGTAAGATATTTGAAAACTTGTATTTTATGTAGAATGCAAAATGAGTTGCTCTACTGAATACAAGGTGTTTAAAGACAGATGCCTTAGTGCAGTAGGAGGATAACAGGGGCTTCTCAGATCCAGTAAACACTTCTGGCATCAGTTCTGCCTCCTTGGATTTGCAAGACAAAACTCAGAAATATTGCAGCTAAAAGCAAAGAAATAGCCTTCTAAACATTGAATCAACATATTTTGTGGTGATTATATTTTTCTACTGACTACATTAATAGTAGTAATTCATATCTAATAGAAAACTCCCTCTCCACATGCCACACAGGACCATTCCTGGGTTTTGTGGAGGTTGTCCTCAAGGATTGGTGAGTTCTCCTGGACACCTTCACCTTTTAGGGCAGCTTTCACTATGATCCCAGGGCAGCTTTCACTATAATCCCACCTTCCAACTGCTGAAACAGCACATGGTGGCACTTCTGTGTATGAAGCTGACTTTTGAGACCTGTCTTCCTTGCTGCTAAAGTACTAACCATGTTGTCTTGCCTTTGATATGTGCCTTATATAACAGGGATATTTCATCTCTCTTATGGACAAGTAGAAAGAACAGACTATGTGGTTTGCAGAGAGGTATTGGATTGGACCAGGCTTATTCAACCTCACCAGTTCTAGCAAAAGAAGCTTAAGTATTCAGTCCTGGGCAGCTGACTTGTAGGCATACATCTAGATCTTTGGTACTATGTCCTGACTACTGCTCTTTCATCAAGTAGGCTAGGCCTAGCTCAGATATGTCTACTTAGTCTGAAATTGCATATTCTACTTACTTTAAGATTTAACTTTTTATTATAGAAATACAGTGTCATGTATGGCTTAGAAGAGCTCAGTCTCAACTGGCAGTTTCCCCACCCTTCCTGTCGTTGTAATGGGCAGGATATAATATGGATAACTCACAAACTGTGATATTAAGCAAGCTGTGGGTGTACTGGCAGTATTGGTGTTTGCTGTAAGCTGGTGGAGAAGGTGTTGCTAAATCTCTGAGTGAGATCCATGGCAACACTGCCAAGGAACAATTGGCTTCCAAACCAGAATTAGGGTCCGTGGGAGCGGATCTGGAAAAGCATTGTGAAGGCTGCATGGCCAAAAGCGAGTAATTGCATTTTGTTCTAACTGAGCTCCTTCATAATCACAGTCAAAAGAAATTTGTGGAACCAATTTTTGGTTTTTTTTCAGCTGAAGACCTGAAGTTTAGCCATATCTAATGCAAAGAACAGACACTGAGGATTGTGTTGTACCTTCTGCAGATATAATTTGTTTTGAGATCTACTCAAAACAGAAAGAAAAAAAGGGCTGTTGTATGTGATGATGTGGTAGTAACAAAGTAGATTGAGTCAAATGAGATCATGTACAAATGTGGTGGGAGATTGAAATAAGCAGGTAGTCATGGACAGCTACAGATTTCTGAAGCATTTGGAAATGGCCAGCTGTCTTCAACCAAGTACATAAATGAAAATAAGATATTGGGAGTATCGCTGTTGGCAGGAGAGAGGTGGTAAAAGGCATGGGTCATGTAGTATCTCATACTAGGCCAATACCTTGCTTCCTGAAATTTGTGTTTCAAAATAAAAACAAGTAAAAAAAAATAAATCACTATTACTCATTACATGTGATGAAGGTCTAGGTAAGAAAAGTCACCCATAAATACCTCATTATAGAATCATTACAGCAGGAAAGGACCTACAGAACCATCAATCCAACCTTCATCCTGACATTTGTCTCTACCAGCTCACAGCCTCAAGTGCTGCATCTACTAGTTTTTCAAACATCTCCAAGGATGGCACCTCCCTGGGCAGCCTGTTCCAGGGCCTCACCACTCTCTCAATAAAAAATTTCTTCCTAATATCTGATCTAAACCTCCCCTGACACGAGGCCATTCCTCTCATTTTATCATTAGAAAACTGGGAGAAGAGACCAAGACCAGCCTGGATACAACCTCCTTTCAGACAGCTGTAGAGAGCAATGAGGTCTCCTCCAGATTAAACAATCCCAGTTCCCTCAGCCTCTCTCCACAAGGCTCCAGACCCCTCACCAATTCTGTGTCCTTTCTCTGGACCCTTTCCAGCACTTCAGTGTCCTTGTGCTGTGGTGTCCAAACTGGACACAGCACTCAAGGTGCAGCCTCACCAGTGCCCAGTATAGGGGCAGGGATCCCCTCCCTGCTCCTGCTGCTCACACTGTTCCTGATCAAGCCCATGATGTCCTTGGCCTTCTTGTCCCCCTGGACACACACTGGCTCATGTTCAGCTGGGTGTCCCCCAGCACATCCAGGTCCTTCCCACTGGGCAGCTTTCCAGCCCCTTCTTCCAAAGGTGGTAGACTCTCCTCTGTCTCTGAAGTCCCAGCACTAGCTCCTGTTCAGCCAGGCCAGTCGTTTTCCCCACCAGTTTGTCTTGGGACACATGGGGACAGCTGCTCCTGAGCCTTTAAGAGTTGCTTCTTAAAGTCCAGCCTTTCTGGACCCCTTTGCCCTCTAGGACTGCACCCCAAGGGACTTTCTCAACCAGTCTTCTAAACAGGTTGAAGTCTGCCATTTGGAAGTCCATGGTAATAGTTTTGCTGCACACACACACACCGCTTACTTGCAAAGAATGGAGAACTTTATCATTTCATGATTGCTAAGCCCAAGACAGTGTCCAACCACCACATTACTCAGCAGATCTTCTCTGTATGTAAACAACCAGTCCAGCAAGGTGCCTCCCCTGGTGGGCTCACTCACCAGCTGGGAAGTTCTCTTCCACACACTCCAGGAACCTCCTGGGCTCTTTCCTGTCTGCTGTGTTCTAATTCCAGCAGATGTCTGCTAAGTTGAAATGAAAGAGTAGATTAATAAACGAGTAAGCCACAAGTTCTACATTAAAGCTAACAAATAAAAGGTGAGGCAAGTAGTGACACAGTGGCCTCAAAAGGGAATCTTTAGGGCAGTTGCCTTCTCTGTCTCCCTAGGAAAATGGAGTAACTGTAAATGGTAGGTACTGCCTGAGTGTGTGCCAGGTAACAACTTCCTCTGGAGAAAAAGCAAGCAAAACCAAATTAAATCAAGTGTATTAGTTTGATTTATCAAGTCTGGCAACTGTTGGTGCATAGCACTGTGAGGACTCAGATCCAGGAGATCTAACTGCCGTTCAGTGTATGAAATTCTGTGGCTCCATATTGTGACGTGACTTTAGAGGAATGCTTCTACAAACCCAGTTTTAAAGAGCTTTTAGAATCATTTGTCTAGAAGGAAAATACTCAGTTATGATAAAGTTATGTTGCTGTTAGTTGCTCATTGATACCTCTGGGCATACAGTGACTGTTCCTGGAATCCTCTGGGATTTGTTGTTCCACACTGGTGGGTGAGCAACACAAGTGAACAGAAACCTCTGGCCAACCTGTCACATGAAGCTTCAGCATGTTGTGGTCACCGATAGCATTGGAGCAGAGGGCCTTTTTCTCTCTGGGCTAGCACCTAGGCTGTGCTATCACTCATGACAGCAGCATACAGTAGGCAGCTGAGCTCAGTCCAAAGGCATGTGTTTGACGTGCCTCCTGCTCCTCCGACCACCTGGCGCCGTGTACGAGGCAAAGCTGCAACCTGATGCTATAATGCGTGACAGCCAGGTGTTCAGTTTTACTGTTTCATGTGTCAGCATTACCAAACCTGATGAATAACAACCTGAGAAATGAAGATGAAAATGTTAGTCAGAGATCAGATCATTCTCTGAAAATACCTTTTTTAAAATGTTCCTAAGACTGCTTTTTTTAAAATATTAATACATACGTGAATCCCTTCAGAAGATTTTAATAAGGAAAAAATCAGAATAAACCTCTAATTCAGAGATGCATATGCTGAAGCACAAAGAAAGGCTTTCTTCTGCATGCTATTTTGTATGATGCTTAAGAAAAAGCAATTATTTTGGAGTGCTTTATGGCATTTATTTTAGAGGGATATCACCCAAATACTATTGCTTGGTTGGAAGGGTGAGAATGAGAAAACAAAAAACCCAAAGCTTTTTCCCTGCAGGAAGAGTTCATGAATAAAATAATTTTAACTGCAAATTATTATTAGTCATAAGTAATTCTATTTTGTATTACTACATATTCAGATTGATGCAACAGATTCTGATTAAGTTAGTTCTGCTTTAAAAGATATTTGAATCCTGATAAAGAATGAGCATTTTCATTGTAAGCATTCTTATAGTTGAAGTAAAATTTTAGCAAGATTTCAAGTTTTATGGAAGCTTTCTACAATGTAATGCCCTCATAATCCTTTCTCAGATACTCTTCCCATTCCATAATAATCTGTAATTTATTAATAATTTTTTAAAATTATTTTACTGGTAAAACATGGAACATAAGATGCATTTCCTGCCAAAGCTAAGGATTTTCATGTTTCTTAACTAGATCCCACAGCAACAGAAAAGATAGTGCTGAGCCAGGGCTTGTCCCTCTGCCTTTCCACAGGGCAGGATTCATTCAAGCTGAATCCCTTCAGCTCTTGAAGAGGGATTGGCTTTACTATCACAGCCTCGAGGTAGTATGGTAAATATAATGGAAAAGCAACAGGTTTTAACTCAAATTCAGTTATTGACTTGTAAGTGAAAGCCATTTCTATAGGGAGAAAAGGCAGTAGCTTTTAGGGTCAGTGGTTACTTTGGATGTGTAATTAGATTTAGAGCTCTAATAGCCTCTAGGTTAAGAACTGGTGCATCACAAGTAGACTCATGGACACTAAGCTATTTTATTTTTTTATGGAAACTATTTTGAAAGCCTGCATAGTGTGAATTACTTCCAGTTCTGAAGAAAAGGAACACTCCTTCCTGCAGCCTCAGAAAGCCTTAGTGGTCAAGGCTGGTGAAGTCATCAAGAATTACACCCAAAATGCTGTAAAGCTCATGGCTGATCTTGACACCCCATCTACAGAGGGGTTCAATATTTTTTTGTCATATCTACTTCTGCAGTTCTGAAAAACAGGGAGTAGAATACCCACTGTAATGGTTCTTCATACCTCAAGTTAACCCTGTCCAACCACCAAAGAGAGTGATTCTGATTAATTTATCAATACACCAAGTAATCAAATGCCGAAGTTTACTGTTGAATGACTTGTACATTTGCACTTCTCCATCGCTTGCTTTCCACAGGGTTGCTTCAGCAGATTATGGTAATATATCTATTTTTATGATTATTTAGAAGTAGTCAGGATTGAACAGAGCTGTACTGCTTTGCCTGTTCAAATTCAGAGGTTGGCATGTAGCCCTAACTTTGGACCATATCAGGGGTTTTATAAACTAAGAACAAGAGAGAATTGGCACTATGGTGTTTCCAGAGCATATAGACATCTTGTTTTTACAGATTCAAACATGCTACACATGTATTTCAAGGAAGAGTTACAGTCTTACTGCTTGCAGAGGAAGATTGCAGACAGAAGCAGATGCAGTTGCATTAGTAATTTAGTGAGTGCATACATACAGTGTTATTTTGAAATAAACTTGTAATGTAAAGCTTCTAGTTAGTGCCTCTATAACCTGCTATTTCCTAACTTTAAAAAAAATATTATTCTCTGATTTTATAAGTGGAGGGGGAATTCTTAAATTTGTGCACGCAGTACTTCACCCTGCTTTGCCTTGCTGTAATTTTAACAAAATATAACTGCCAGGATTGAACTGTTCAAGCCTCGTCTCAGGCTGATTTATCTTTTAAGACATTTGGCCAAAAGAGCTCATTAGCATCCAAGAATGAGTCAATCCAGTAATCTCCCTGATTAAAAAAGAAACCACCCCTCAAAAATAAAATCTACCAAAAAATCCCCAGAGCTGGGGGAAAGCTACCTAAAGCTACAAATGGTTTTGACCTCCACTTGCTCCTTTGAAATCTGCTTCTCTTCAGCAAAACAGTACAGCTGTGAAAAATTGCAGTTCCCATGTGCTTCGTGGTGATGACTTCTGTGTCAGCTGCTGAATTCCCCAAAGGCCCCCTCCATTGGAACATCTTAGAAGGCTTCCCCCTGAACTGCAGCAGAGGCGGGATGCGCTGGGTCTGGTTAAGAGGAGGGAAGGCAACGCTGCAGGGGGTGTTCACCCCACGACAGGGGCTGTGAGACAGGCTGAGGGGTGTGCTGTGGGCTAGGGTGGGAGATGCCATGGTAAGTGGGAGTGGAAACTCTTGCCTGAACCAGTGTAACTGGAACTGGGTAAAAGGTGGGGTTAGAACAGCAGTAGTGAGGGACTGGCTCATGTTGGGAGGGAGGAAGTGGGCAGTAGAGCCCAGAGGAAGAGCTGAAGCAAAACTGAGTGAGGGACTGCTCACTGCAGGCATGCACATGCATCTTGAGGCACCTGGAATCTACTCATGTCATGTCAAAGCTGGATTCTACCCATTTCATTCCTATGATGGTGTTAAGAGCGAGGAAATGAGGCTCTTTATTTTTCAGAAATTATCCCTTGTGGCATATTTTGTCTTTCTGGGTCCACAGTTTAGTGGTGAGATTTGAGTGACTCCCAAAGCACCCTTGAATGCTGTTGAAGTCTCTAGGATTGGAGCTTTGGTAAGCATGTAACAATAAGAACTGAATCAATCACTGATATCTCAAATTATTGTCAATAAACACATTGATTATGATTCATTCAGCAGCTAAAACCAACAGGTTTAGCCCAGTGCATGTTCCTCGAATAGCCACGTGTGTGTGAGGTCAATATTAAACACATGGCAGACAGGGCTGCTCTACAATAATTCCAAGTGTTGCAAAATATGAAGGACACATACTGCATAATATTTCCATGGCAGAAAATTTATCTGAATGACAAGAATAAGCACTGCTTGGTGCTTTTGGTTTCTTTTGTCATGTTTATTTTTATTGTCGTGAGTTAAAAGTCAAAGGGCAAAATGTTTGTCTCCTTTAAAGCCAGTGGAAATTTTGCCATTAACTTCAACAAACCTAGGCCTTCTCCCTTAATTCTGTAACCTTGGTTTTTGAAAAGGAAGGGATTGTATTGTAATTTTGCTTTTTGTGGCTTAACCGAGCCTCTCTATTCTATGAGGGTTTAAATTCTGGTTTTTTTTTACTCTGATTGTGTTTTGTGGGAAACTAATTAAAAGTGTATTTAAGTGCCCCAGAGACCTGCTCTGATGAGCTACAGCAGAAGCTGAACATCTGCTTGATGCTGGAACCCAGCTCTAGCAGAACTCCTAATCATTGAAAAGAAATTGTAGAAGATCTGTTTGCTTTTAAGTTTCAAACTTCATTGCTCATACTTTAAACTTTAATGTCCTTACATACAAATTAAAAAAAAAAAAAAGGTAGAAAACTCAATACAAAATATTTACCACATAGGCAGAAAATATATAAAAGAGGAAGGGAAAGAAAATCAAGCTTTTTTGGGTGGTTTTACACAAAGAAAAATTCAAAACTGAATTACTGAATATTACAAAAATGGGTATCATCATAACATGAAAGCATTTTACCAGTGATAGCGTTGTCTTAAAAAACATTTGTTTTAACAGCTGTATTTCACATGTGAAATGAAATGGACTGTATAGTAAATAGATTTTTTTTTTTAATTTCAGTTAACAATTTTTTTCCATAAGTAAAATGTACAGAATTTCTGTGGATATGTTTACTCAAAGAAAGATAATACTTTGTTGCAGACTTTAAAATATAATAAAATACTTTTAATAGCAATTTTTTGTGGCATCATCATTATTTATGGACATAACATTCAAAGTATGGAAATTCAGTTGTGAATCAAAATGACCATAAAAACAGTAAACCAAAGAACCTTATAAACATGTCAACACCCATTATTTATCACAGATGGCTCATACCAATGTAAAAAACATATAAAATGTAGTATAATTCTCAACATATGGTTTACTATGTTGCATTGTTCCTACAAATTATTTGTGTTTAAAATCCAGGAAATTATATTATGAAGAGAATATTGGTTTTTGTTTATTAAACTAAAGTACAGGTTAAAGTAATTATTTTCTTGCGATGAACATATACCAACAGTAATTAAAAAATAAACATTTATTTACAAAATTGATGCATACATATTACACAAGTCTGTTATATCAAAGTGGTTTTTTTTAAACAATATCTGTAACAACCAACTATTTGCATTGGTTTATCATAGTGCAAACGGTAATGTTGCAAAGGCTGGTTACAATGTGGGATTACAATTTGAATGTTAGACTTCTCTGCTGCCTTTTGTAGTACTACACCTAGAAAACTATTCCCTTTCATTTAAAAAATATCTATTTCTTGTGAATGTTGAATAGTGTACCTGAGGATAGGGCAAATTAGTTATTTGTCTCAATTCTTTCACTTAGGTAACTATAACTATCTATTTACTCAGCCTGCTTACGTAGCACCATTGCCATTGATTACTAACATACTAATGAGAAAAGGAATGGAAACACACTAAACACACTATGCCATCCCTAATTTCAGGATTTGTCCATTTATGTGGAATTTCATTTGATACATTTCACAATTCTGCACTATATATTCAAGTGTTTAAGGATGGTTCTGGTGGTATTGTGTAGTGGCTTATATGTTACCAGTATATGTTTTCCTGTAAATACAATATTAAATGAAGCTGTGAAGAAATGGACTTAAAAGCCTGCTCCTCCTGTCCTCAGATGAGAAGGAGCTTGCTTTTGATTACCAACACGTACCAAAACCTGCGTATAAATTTGCAACTGAATGACTGAATATTGATTCCCTCACAATGTAGGAATTTAATGTGTTGAATCCAGTGATTTTGATTGACGCTTTTCTCTTTCACTGGCTCAACGCCAGCTCTCAGGTAATTGTATTGTCCTTTAGTTCACGTTCTGTAGCTGGTGCTGCACTAAATCTGTATGATAGCCTATCATACAGCACATAGGATGTCGGCAATGCCTAGTATACGTTAACTTCACAGTTTCAAAGACTGATGAGGGAGTATAATTATTTTTTAATGAATTTTTTTTTAATCTTTTTCCCTTTTTTTCTTTTTTTTTTTTTTTTTGGTGGCTTCCACAATTTCTTGATCTCCTAAGGTTCTCTTGAGGACCCGCAGCGATCTACCACCATGGCCGGTATCTTGCCGTATATTATTTGTTCTTTCCCGTTGAAGTAGAGCATGTTTATAGGGGACATCTTGGTGGGCGTGCAGCACGGGCCTGCTGAGCCTCTGGGGTTAGCTTGGTGCACGAGGTGAGTGTGAGGGTATTTCTGTAAGAACACAAACTCGCATTCTCCAGAGCAGTAATTTGCTTTGTATCTTTTGGGTGCGATAATCCAGTCCCATCCGAAAGCTTCAAAATCCACAGTCAGCGGGTAGCGACAGCATCGGGATTCTGTCGAGTGCTCGTCACAGTCGAGGCCAAAATCCCTGCGGGACCGTTTCGGTGTGTCCGTAACTCTGACCTCTAAAAATGGGTTCTGGGAGGAGGGGAGAAGGAATCAGAAGTATTACTGAGGTGAGCCTAAATTCAGGAAAAACTCACAAATAATTAATATTTCAGACACAGATGTATGAAATTAATATTCTCAAATCCCATTTGCAAACAAAACTTTCCTTTCAAAATCTTTCAACTTGCAAATCTCTGTGACCATTGATCCTCTGCTCAAGGTTTATTCCTATTTTTCATGTCAATGAACAATGTTTCCCTGATGTTTCTCTATCAAGCTTTAATTTCTGAGTATCTGTTCCGGCAATCACCATTATCTCAGTTCTAGAATCATTTCTATCTTCTACGAGACTATTTCAGAAGTTTGGAGGATGCTGGATTTTGACTTTTGTTGTAGGTTTTGTTTGTTTATTTCAAAATGCCAGAGTAAGAGTTACTTTTTTTTTTTTTTTTTAATTTTCTATGTAACTCTCAAAAGGAAAAAAAGACCTTCAGTTGATTTCCCTTTTATGAGTCCTTCTGAAGTTCCCTCTGTTAAACCTTACTGAGTTCAGGTTTTCTGGATATCAAGGAATGCTTCTTGTTTGGAGCAAGGAGGACAAAACTTGCTTTGTAATTGCTGTTGTGCTTGAACGACCACAGTGGCAGTAAAAATGAGTGTTTCATCTGTTCATACAGGTTACTTGCACTTCACAGCGTTCCACTCTACCAGAGGACTGAATTTAGAGTGGCAGGTAATATTCAGACTCCTGGAAGAGCCCTGTGATCAGTAATGTACTCTTGGAAGGCCTCTGAGACACATTACTCCTACTGAAAGTGTGTTTACACAGTCGCCAACTGAGAAGAAACTGCAACATTCACCATCACCAGTTCAAATATGTTCCTAAAGTTTCCTCCCTTCAACAGCACCAATTTCAGGCCCATGTGTCAGGTTGGCTGTCCCATGAAGACAGGCAGTTCCTCAGGAGTAAATAAATAACAGCCTAGTTGACTTTGTGACACAGGTAGTCCCTTCCAACCTACCCATCCTTATGACTGCAAATTGTCCAGCTGCTGCAGATGCTCCTCCGAAAGTTAAGTGATATGGGGAGGGACTTGGTGAGAGGAGCATCCCCAGACCAGGAGCTTCAGAGAGCAGCCAGAGGGAAGAGACATTTCTTCTCCTGTTTTCTGCTGTGCAGCTAACCCTGCCCTGCTGATCAGTTTGGTTTAATAGATGATAATAACTCTGGGTTATTTGCATGTGAGAGTACAGTGTTGGATATTTGAATGGGTGAAAGTGGGGAGGACTTCCCTTATCATGATATCCAGCTGGCCTGTCTCAAGTATGGAAGATCCATATCTGGACTGAATCTACAATTAAGATATCATACTGGTTTACCTTTACATTCTTCTAACTACATTTTACTGCTATGAAGTTAAATATTACATAGATATTTAAATATGGTTGGACTTGATGATCTTAAAGTTCTTATCCAACCTATGATAAACAGATGGATCTAGTGCATAGAATTAGAAGTTAAATAAAATTTGTTATACATTGTTCAAAAAGATGGATTTTTTGGTTGTGATAATTTTGACTGTGATAGGTTCAGTAATTTTTATAGGTAATTTGCAGAAACAAATAACAAGGAAAATGTAGTTTAACTGGTACAGTTCAGGTTTAATTTGTTAATCCATATAAAAAGAAAACACATAGTTATACTTCTCATCTTTATGACTCAAGCAGAATTTCTCTATTCAAACAATTCTAACAGGTAGAACAATGCACTTGATCACATACTGAAAGACACAGAGATTAACATTATGAAGATGTGTTTTCATGTTCTTAAAGATAAAGCTTTGAACATCCTATGTTTATGAACATGAGAACAGATCTTTGTACACATACAGTGTCAGAGACAACTGGAAGACTCTTAAGGACTATTCTTTTAGCTTTATGTAAAGTAACTGCTTGCTAAGCATTATTTGCTCTCAAATTTGAAAGCAGTGTTGCTTTGCTAGTAACATCCATCAGTAATTACCAAAACACATTCTAGTTAATGCCTGTCATATCCCTCTGGAATGCTGCTATTCATTTTGAATTTTCAAATAGGGAAACAGAGGCACGGGAATGCTGTTGATTTTTTTACGTCATCATAGAGCAAAGAACAAAAGAATTGGATATACAGAACTTTTGTCTTCCAATCCCTAAACAATGCTTCCATTTTATCCTTCAAACACAAATGCTTTCCAATAAAGTCCAAGATCATTAAATGGTATTTTTCTAGAAAAACTTACCAATCCATCTTCACCCGGTCCTGGGAAAGTCACAGCGAGATCTCGTCCATTCTCATCAAAAGCTTTTATTTCGATGCCTAAATTGGATTCAGGCTGTTTGAGCCAATTTTGCAACACTGTCTTCACGTCAATACTCTGCCAAATACCAGTGCCTGGGTTCATGTCAAGTTTCAGGGATCGAATTCCAGTATATCTTGTGCCGTCTTTCATGGGTTTAATAAGTCTCAGGATCTGCACAAACACCGTTGTAGGTTTTTGGACTTGCCTCAAGTATATCCACAATTGTGCCTTTACTACTTTGTTATATTGTATTTTAGAGCTAAACTTAAAGAAGCAACATTTTGGTTTTCCCTCCATTTGTACAAGAAAATCAGCTATAAATGAATGGAAAGAACAGATTACTGAACAGGGAACAAAAAAGAAATATGCATTTATCAACCTTTTTTTTTTTTTTCCCCCAGACCATGTAGGAAGTCTTACATTATGTTATAAACAGTATAAGTAACAAAGTGGATTTAACTTAATTACTTTTCTGTGCTTTGTGCTCTACAGCAAATTTAACGAATATCAAGAAAATCATTATGCTATCACCAAAAGTAACATAATGTGACAAGGAACTGATGATTGTTTTGTAAACAGACTAAAATGAGGTTTGACTAATCATTTTCTAAATAACTGTAGTTGGTGCCTTGTGCTCCACAGGCTAAGCAGAGCAGAGCAGAGGTGTACTCAGGCTGAAACTCAGAAATAACAGGCAAAACAGAGAAGGTGCAGGCTGTGGAGGACCTTTGCAGCCCTCAGCATGCTCAGGGCTCTGACCAGCAGTACCAGTACTGTGGGCTGACCTGTATCATTGTAAAATGCCTCTTTCCCAGTCAAAAATTACTTGAGGAGAAGGCACAGACTGTTCTGCTTCACAGTGAGTACTACAAACTCACTCCTGCTAGTCATCTCCTGAGGACCTTCATAAAACAAACACAACTGCAACTTTGCATAAGCTGACTCAACATGCATGTGGTGATCTGGCTATTTTTAATTTACTGAATAACCTTAGTCTGCCACACATCATACAATCAGAGGCAGCCACTGGCAAACAACGTTCCACTTCTTTTCTCAGCGGGAAACCAAAAAATAATTCAGAGAGCATTAATGTAAGGATTGTTATGTTTTCTTTTGAACTGTTTTATAGGAAAGTCCTGTGCAGTGCTGTGTTCCTCCTCCCTGTAGCCTGTGATGCAGCTGTCATACCTAGTCACGGCAATATCTTTCCATGCCAGGATAAAATGGGTAATGCTAATCTTAAATGGTGCGGGGCTTTGACATTCATAAATCTCACCACTTAAGATACCTGTCTCTTTAGTGCGTTTAAAACTCCTCAAGGGTTTTTCAAGTAAAAAAAGTAGGAAAGAAACTCAGATCAAGGCAGTACAAAGACTTCAGTCACTGTAATTATGTAACAGTTTAATTAAAAATAGTTATAAAGCTTTGGACATAATAGGCTGGAATAAAACTTTTGGCAGACTTCAATTTTGTGATAAGGCTGCAGAAATAGATGACTACTAAGTCGCACATCTTATTAATTAATAAGTTGAAAAAATTTACAGATAAAGTTACTTTTTTTATTGTTATCAATGCACACGTTTTTAGCTGTCTAGAGCAGCTGATGTTATTTTAGTGTGCATATTGTAATGGTATCTATAACTCCTAACATACCTTATATGTCCTGTCATTATTTTTCCTTTTTGACATCAAATTTGTGTTATTTAAAAAAAAACAGCTGCTGTAGCCAAATACTTTAGCTGATGAAGAACATAAGATACTATAGTATTAACAACGCATAAGATACTTGATAGGAGCCATAGCAAATATTTTGCACTCAGAAGATAACTGAGAATCAGCTCATTCAGTAAATGCCTCCATTCTTCCTTGGCACGGCTACTGGAGCCGATTGCTATAGCATGGACACTTTAACATTCAAATCTGTTACACGCATATTTGCTTTAAATATATAGTTATAACTCAGAGGTGGGTGGTGCTAGTTTATGGGATCAGCAAGGAAGCAAGAATTTAACTCTATGCTTACACTTGCTATAACATTGCAATTCAGTAGGTCTAGTGCTCTAAGCTCTATTTCTGCTTCTTTTTATCACTCCTAAAAATACCTCCCTCAGAAAAATATTGTTATTATATGCACTTGCTTTCTATTTGTGACAGGAAATGCCCTGAGTACTGCAGGTAACAAAGTCAACTAAATTGCAGATTTCTCTTTGCTAAGGCAGTGGGCAAAGCCTAAGTGCTACAGGGCACCCACGTTACAAGGAGCCAAAAACAGAGCCGTAAAACAAAGGATCACAACACAGTCATCTGAACCTGGCTCAAATGCTTCAGAAATAACGCTCTCCTCCCTCCCTCCCTCCTTCCCTCCCTCGAGCAGCCTCAGCCAGCAGCCCGTTGGGAGAGCCCGAGGAGGAGTTGTGTGGCTCTCCTCTCCCGGAGGGGCTGGGGGAGGCAAGAGCAGCAGGGTTACTTACCCTCAGTAGGCATGGTGATAATCGTTTCGGTGGTGGCATGGTAGTCATCATCTTCCAGAGAGCCATCACTACTGTCATCTCTCTGGACGTCATACTGATCAATCAGTTCCTGCAGTGGAGGAGCTTTGGGTAAAAGTTGCTTAATAACATCCCTGCTAATGTTTGGAGCTTGTTCCAGGCGCAGTTTGCTGAGGATTTGAATTTTTATGGCTTCTATTCTGGAAGATTTTGTATTCTGTCTCCACGTACAAGCATTGCACAGTCCATCTTTTTCGGCGTTCTCTGCGGGCTGATTATTGTCATCAAGAGCCACTGGATCAACTGAAATCAGCATGAGCAGGTAAATATAAACATAGATCACTGGCTTTTGCATGATCTCACATTCAGCGCAGCACTGTTTCCTTTTTTTTTTGTGGTGGTTTTGGAATTTTGTTGTTGCTTTTTTTTTTTTTCCTCCCCCCCCTCCCTCCCCCTTTCCCTTTCAGTACTAAACAGATCCGTGAAAGCAAATGCAATCTGAGAGACAGCTTGCCACTCTGGTGTACCTTATATATTCCAAGGGGGCTTTTTATACTCCAAGTTTGATTAGGCTCGTGTCGTCAAACCCGACGATTGGTTGCTGTCCCAACAATGAATCTGGCTGTCAGAGGGTAAAGCCCTGTCAATCACAAGTCACTAGACAGCGTTCAGTTACAGCCAGGGGTGAACTGATTTATCTGGATGCCTCTTAGAGGATATGTCTTCGCATGCTGAAAGGTTATATATCCCACTATTGTGGGCAGCAGTACTGAAAGACAGCACTGTCATTCTTAAATATATGCCAACTGGGTGCTTGTACTGTGAATCAAGACAGACCTCTCTAAACTTGCTTTAGGCTTCCACCAGTTGGTTGGGGTTTTTTTTACTTGAAAATATATGCTATTTAACGGAAAATCCCAGGGGATTACTGTTAGCAGGCAGGGAAAAAAATACTTTAGAAATGCATTGCAAAAGTGATAACTTCTGTTGTTCAGCAACTAAAATATTTTGAGCAGTTAATATTTCAGAAAAACTTAATTGGTTTTCCTGCTAGGTACTAGCTAAAGCAGTAATAAAGATTTTGTGCACATATGACTCTATGTAAATGTAAATGTAGGTCTTATCTGTTTGTCCTTTTATTGTATATCAAAATCAACAGAACAAATCCCTCACTGAATTAGCAATCAGTTATGAAAGATGAGTCTGTTCACACTAGGTCAGCAGAATCCTGGGCAGTAAATGAAATACTGAGACATCTTTAGTAGCAAAGGTATTTTAAAGGAATATCTGTAGCTACTTACTCTAATAATACACAGCAATAATAAAATACGATTTTTCCATTAGTAGTGAAAGTATTAGAAGACTTAAAACATTTAGACCTCTACTGCAAGTATACCTTCTTTTTCCATGTCATCTTTTATTTCTCTTCAAAATGCCCCTGTAGTATATCCATTTCGATGATACCTTTTTGTACTTTTTATTGCTTTCTGCTCAAATATTTTTAAGTTCTTTATATACATTATAGTTTCAATATGTTTTCTGCAGAGGAAAAAGTTGCATCTAGATGTAATCTTTTATTTACAGGTTATGGCTTATAAATCTTGGAGCAATGTAGTTCACATTTTATGTGCTCTTAGCAAGAATTATGGAATTCATGATTCAGGGGGCAGGGGGTTGGGGTTCAGTGTAGGCTGTACATTTCAGCAAGCAGAAATCCTGGAATGTGTATGTGTTGTGTATATTTATATATTTGGGATCTGTAAACAGATCCTGGAACCTCATGCAGTATGTTAAAGTCTGCCAGTCTGTATTAGGATTTGTTACTTTCTCATTGAGTTTATCTTCTTTTTCCATTCTGAGTACACCTAAAATGGCTTGAAACAAGGTTTTTCTGCATATGTTCATGGAGCGAAAATGTTGACACAGCTTTCAAAGAGCTTTTTTTCTACTGGCCATTCATATCATTTTGTCTTAAATCGCCAGGGCAAGCACAGAATTGAGCCCAATATTCAGCTCAGGGCCTCTGATGTAGATCATGAGTATTCAAATGAAATTGACCATTCTGTCCTGGTGTGAAGTTGATACAAGTGATAAATGTATCATGCTTGCACATTCCGGGCCTATAGCTTTCAGGTCAGACAGTGATACTCTGATTTCAGTAAAAATAAAGCAAGCAGTTTGACTGCACAGCTCCTGAGCATTTGATTTTAGACCAGCTACCAGCGCAGCTTCTCTCCACATGTGGTAATCTAAATGGCCTTGTGTTCACTGGAACTAGAAGCCAGCATAGGTCTGAGTTTGCAGTGGAGACTGCCTGCCATACCTCTAATGTATTTTAAACAGACTCTTAGTGCATTTCCAGTGCTGAAAATGCACTTTCATGCATAGGATGATTCCCAGTAATAATGTATTTGAAAAGCACTAACCCTGTTGAGTTTTTAAAATTTGATTTGGGGGAAGGTGTTCATGGTGAGATTTATTTGGTTGTTTACTGTTATGACAATGAATGTCATAATAAACTATTTTTAATTAACTATTTTTAAACCAGAATGCCATAATTGTCTGTGTTTAAAAAGGTAATTTACCTCAAGTGGAAATCTTGACAGGTACCAGGTTTCACATGAGGAAGTTTTAAAGACAACAATGATCCACCAATAAACAGGTGGAAATAATGATGTAGTCATTAATATCAGAGTAATTAAGTGTCCTGGCAGACAGTGGCTGTGAACCACTCGTGTGGGGAATGGGACAAGAAAAGTGCCCAGCAAAGCAATACCTCCAGCATTATGGATCCTCCTAGAACACGCTCTGCAGCATCTTGCCCCAGTGCTCAGCAGCCACTGGTACCTGGCCTGCTTCCCTGTCCCACTCTGACTCTGGCCTGCCATGAGCATGCAGAATTTCCATTTATTTTTCTCAGTCTTCTGCAATGATTTCACTGATCTGCAAATAAGGCCCCTTTAGCACTTCTTTATGACTGCAGGCCAAAGTCCCCTTTTTTTTTTGTGCCTGAAAACCCCAGTGAGCCTTGAGCAAGAGCTGAGCTTGCTCTTGGGAACCAAGTGACACATGGTGGCAAACAGATCCTGCTGAGCATGCTGCCTCTGCTCTCTATTTAGAAGCACCAGTAGCAGCTTGGAGTGGTGGCATGGGGACTACAAACCTGGGGGTCCTGGTGGACAGGGGGATGACCATGAGCCAACAATGCACCCTTGCATTGGCC
>JANHGL010001105.1:62893-82070 GCA_024611195.1 Ceyx melanurus
CCTGCTCAGGCAGGGGGGTTGGACTAGATGATCTTCTAGGTCCCTTCCAACCCCTAATATCTGTGAATCTGTGTAAACCAAGGATGACAAAAGTTCCCCAGAATTCACCAGCAGCTGCATAACCAAGAGCAATTTTTCTTCTGATATTTTCCCTCATAAAGTTCACTTCATATCCATTCTGAATAACTCTGGGCTGGTGGTTTGTCTTTTGTTGTTGTCATCTGTTTCTTTTTCATGAGGTTGCAAGAATCTGAAAGAGAACTTAAACGGTTCCTCCTAATAGAAGCAATTGATGTAAGTAATTTATTTAATAAGAATAATGCAATATGAAAATTATCTTTATTTCCACCTTCCACTGTAGTGTTTTTGGGAAGTGATGACTATAGAAGTAGGTAGCAGAAGTGAGACAAGTGAGTGATAAAGTGACCAGGTAAAAGTTGTTGCAACAATGTATCCTGAAAAAAAAAAATCTTAAAAAAAAACAACCCAAAACCAACACAAAAACCCCAGCACATCACTACCAGCAAAACTAAAGAAGAGTTAAAAAGGAAATGCACATCTTCCTGAACTTTATGGCATTTTAATATTACCTTTGGGATTTGTGTCATTCTGTCCACCATGCCTGCCAATAGTGAAGAGTATTCCCTATCCTAACTATTCAAATATCATGGCTCAGGCACCCAAAATCAACCAATGTAAGATTGTGTTCCTTTAGAAAGAATAGGGCACACATCTGTCTACCTGGCAGCTTCTCCTCTGCTTTCCCCTTCCAGCAGGAGCTGTTGTACTCTTTGAAAACCCACAAACAAACAAAAGCCAAACCCACCCCCAAGAACTTTGACTGATACAGAGGTTTCAAAGACACTGTGTTACTGTGAGTTTTATGGGAACAGCGACTGTGTGGAGGAAAAGGAGATTACTAATGCCCTCCCTGAGGAGAAGGCAAACAGAGCCCAACCATTACCCATCCTTTTTGGCAGCCTTTAATTAGCCAATCAGCCTGTGCTTCCCTGCCATTAGTCAGCAGGCTGATAGCTCTGGTCCATCTACAGTGTGTCATCCCTCGCTGGGCCAGCAATGCAGAACAAGGAGATAGGGAGCAGGATGGGATTTGAGCTTGCTTTGGAAGTGGCCCAAGTGGACATGGAAGGGAACCAGGACATTTCTGAGAAAAGGGAGAGTTACAGGGGTGTGAAGGAGCTGCTCCCATGGCAGGGAAAGAGAGGGACATGGCTTATAACCCTGCCAAAAATTGGACAACGTCCTCCTGTTGCAGGATAGATTTCCAAACGCTTCCTTACAGCCTGCAGGACCAGAAACTTGCAGGTTGGTTTGTTTTCTTGTTAAGTTAAATAGTTCCCATCATTGATTCACCTCAGAAAGTAGAACTTGAAGGAAAAAAAGTCAGGTGCTGTAAAGTGCACTGTAAATCTTTGCTCTTTACACTGATGTCAAGTTCTTCCTCTGAAACAGCTGGCTTCTCTCCCTGGTTTGTTAGATGAGGAGAGTACAACATTCCATTTGAGACACTAAAGGAGATGCTGTTTGATAGCTATTTGCTAACTTTTCTCTCACCTTTGTCAGCAAAAAGCATAATTCCTAGAATAGCATATTGCAATTTTAAATATTTTTGAGCAGTTAATTTCTTACTTATCTGCAATAGGCTGGTAATAATGTTTGTGAAGTAATTTTGGTCAGAACAGTTAAATTTTAGAAAAAATCAGAAATATAGTTAAGTGCAAAGGAGTTGGGTTATTGACTATAAGCCCAGATGTCTTAACTGACAGGGTTCTTGCTCTTAGCCACCTGAACCACAAGATAAATGCATTACTTCAAACCTCAAAGCAGATAAAAGGTCATACCTATAAAAAACCTAGAAAGAAATCTGGCAATAACAAAACCTGATGAAATCATAATCCCAATCTAATTATGTAAACTGAAGATGTAACTACTATAAGGCAAAAGTTTTAAACTTATCACCATGATCTAAAACAGGGAAGCTGTAACTACTAACAAATGTCCTGAAACAGTTTGTCCTCTGATAGACTTTTTTTTTTGTTGTTTCCTACAAAAATAGTCATATATAACCTTCTAAACACTGTGCTATATCAACCACTGGAAGTCAACTTTATTTCTTCATTTTGATGGTATAGACATAGAATTCCTTCCATTTACCAGAAAAAAAAACAAACCAGTTAAGTTAATCTTGGTTTCACCAGTTTTGGGTTCCACATGTCAGAGAGTAGGTACAGGGTACAGAGAAGCATGGTACAAGGTACAGATTCTGTGTGGGATATGGTGAAGCTCCTTCCCAACCCTGACTGACAGGGTGTCTTCCCAGGAAAACCACAAATCTGCAGGGATTTGAGATTTTTAATGATCTCCCCCAAGGAGTGTCTGCAGCTGAGGTTTGAGTACCAGGATTTCCTCAACTTGGGAGCTACAGGAGAATGTAGTGAGTCCTACCTGTTAAAGACTTTCCTGTGAGCCATGAGATGTAAGCAGGCAATGGATTAAGTAGGGGAAATGGGTAAAAATGGTGGCAAATGGGTGGTGTGGCTGTTTGAGGCCATGATGTACCTCTCAGCTTGCCCAAGACATGCTGCTGAATGTAGGCTTCAGGGTAAGATAGACAGGGTCCCCTTCAGCTTCTTGCTTACTCATGCCCTTCTGGCCATTGCCTTCCTGCCTGCAGCTTTTTGTGGCCATGTACAACTGCCTGTATGTGTGGGATGGGTGAGAAAAGCCCAGTCACTTCTTTCCTGTGTATTCTAGCACAGGTTGCATCAGAACCAACCAGCTAGACCAATGGAAATGAACTTTGAAACAGGTAGGGAAATATATTCCCAATAGGCTCATTAAAAACATTTAAGGAATGCAGTTATAGTGAAAGCTGTCATTTTTTCTCAGCTCTTTTGCATTCAGGATTTTATTCTGGGGGCTTCACTATGGGGTCTATATAGCCTATAATCAATCTTGTAAAGGAGACCCTGAAACGTCTCTTTTTTGCCAAGGGCTCTACCCTTGTCACAGGATGCTATATTTTCTTCCGAGTTGTAGCTTTTATGCTTTTAGACAGAACTCTTGACATTGATCCTGACATTTATCTTCAACATCTTCTACAATTGCTGCATCAGCCGTGGGAAGCTTTGAAAGCCTCCAGGGAGATGTTGCTGCCCTTGGAGAGGTTCACTGCTGCATTTGTACAGTCAAAGCGGTTGAAATATCAAAATACTTCATCTTGATGTTACTAGCTATAAGAAGGCTTCTGTTCTCAAGCAGAAAGCTCCACTCTGAAGGGGATTTGCAACTGCAGAGGTCAGTGATTTGGTGTGAGTGGCCTGGCCTCTGCTGGGTTGTTCAGGAACGGCATCCAGGGGAAACGGGCCACAGCTCAGGAGACTCTGCTCTTTCCTGCCTTTTTTTTCTTTCTCCTCTTTTTCTTCACATTTTTTCTCTTTCTCTCTTCTCTTCCTCTTATCTTTTTTTTCTCTCTCTCTCTTTTCTTTTTTTCTGTTTTCTGTTTCATTTTCTTTTTTCTTTTTCTTAATCTTGCCCAGTGCCATAATGGACTGAACAAATTAGCTCCTTTGATCAGAAGATAGCCCCAATGTGGGATAGATTTGGTTCCTCATCTCAAACTATATATTGGCTGCCCCTACTGAATATAGTTACAGGCTGAATGGGAACAACCTGTAACAGCTGGTACCTGCTTGTCTATAAGCAATAAGTAAATTAAAAGCAATATCATGGAGGTAAGAATAGCTTTTGTTTCCCATTCTGATTTTTGTAAGCTTTGTACTAAAGTACTCTAAACTCTTAGCATTTGGGAAAGTGAACTCATAAATACACTGAATTCTATTGGTTAAAATAAATTGGTTTCCTGGGATCAAAATCCTGGCATTCTGTTCCAGCAGTGTGCATCTACAGTGGCAACATGTTTGCTAAATTCCTTTTTAAGGTGTCACATCATCATATTTCTGATATTAATATAGTACAATTATTTCACAATGAAACAGTGTTTAAAAGGTAGAGCAGCGTCCTGTTCTGATCGCTGCTATTCTTGCTGGGTTCATCCAGTCTGACTTGCACTTGATTTTTGCATATGCTACAAAGATCTTAGTTTTCAGCTTTTATACTCAGTGTTTAGGCCCATGTTCAGATGTTATAAACACAGATTTTTTTCAGAAGTCAGAACAGCTGTAGAAGTTGCAATACACTTCTTGTGTGCTTTAATTAGTCTGCTCCAAATGAGTGTAAGAAAGTTTAGTTCCATTAAGTTGTATTGACATTTATATGGGTGTTTTAAAC
Organism: Ceyx melanurus; assembly: GCA_024611195.1. NCBI lineage: Eukaryota > Metazoa > Chordata > Aves > Coraciiformes > Alcedinidae > Ceyx > Ceyx melanurus. Next base: position 67,205 of record JANHGL010001105.1, read on the forward strand.
CTAAACCAAGGAGGATTTTCTTTCAGTCTTTGAAAAACAGACTGCTTAAAATCCATACCAGAAGAAGCAGAGGTGATGAGAAAAGTATCAACATGATTTGGTTAATGACATTTTTAACAATGCTGAGCAATGAAAATATACTAAGGAGCAATAATATCAACTTTTTTTCTTTACAAGAGGATAGTTTATACCTCATAGTGACACAGAATTGATAGAGGGCATAATGATTTTTTTCCTGTTTACATAGCTGATTTAGCAATAGATGGATCACAGTTCTTGCTCAAAGGTTTGCACATTATTTGACCTCCTGTTGTTAATCCTCACAAACAGTAAGAAAAAAAAGAATTATGGTGCAGCTCACCCTTTCCCTTCTGCTGCATGCTGATCTATGATAGAATACGCTGCAAAATTTTATATTTTGAGCCATGGGAGAAGAATTGGTATAGAAATATCCCCCCTGGTATTCCCAAAAGCTTTTAGCATCAGCCAATGATAGAATCCACTGGGCATTCCAAAGATCTAAGGTGCAGAGTGTGAACTTAATCCTCTGGATTTCCTCTGTCCAAAGTTTGCTAATGTGGTTTTAGACAGCTTAATTGGAGGCAAGAGCCTCTACAATGAAATGGGAAGTGGTGGTAAAATTGTCAAAGAAATCAAAGAAATGCATTTAGATCTGCAGTTATCCAAGGAGGTCTCGGAATCTTATTGAATCTAATTCAGTCATTCAGTGTCCTAAGCATTAGCATGCAGTTAATTTGTATTTCTGTGGTTACTAACAGCTAGTTTCTTAATATTTACAGGCATCTTTTTCATCACATTCTTGTAGCTATACCCAGAGGTTTTAAGGGAAAAATAGCTACAGGGAATGAGAACTGTGCTTCATGAATCCTTGTTCTTGCTCTTGTCTTTCCTCTGGTTTTCACCAATTTATTTTGTTTTCCAGTGAAACTGTCATTAAGCTGCCTTTTCTATGAAATATGTGCTGTTTTCTCCTCTTTAATTAATAATCCACTAATTTAGATTGAGGCTGTGAAATCAGAGATAACATGCATGTATTTAACATATAGCCATGTCCTTCAGGTCTGCTGTAAAAATCCTTTTCCTTACCAAGACCGTGAGCAATAGGAAATTGTATAATCCTCAAAAAACTCAGTAAGGCTGCAAAATATTCTGCCCCTTCACAGCTCTACACCCCGAGCTCTGCTACGAAATGACTTCAGCATCCAAACATGAGATCAGAAATCCTTTCCAGACTTTCAGGTGTGCAAATCAAGGGGTTCTGAATCTGTTAAAATGATGGCTGTGGGCTGATAATGGTAAAGAGATATATCTTTTTATTACTATAGAATAATTAATAATGTTTTATCATGGTCTTTCTTTTATATAGTCAATAGCTCTGCTTTGTCAATATTAGTCTTTCAGCCCTGTATCATTTTTGCTTCCCTTCTCTAGGGTTCCTTCATGAAGAGTTTGTTTCTCTTACGATGGACTGATCAACAATATTTTGCAAATGTCTACAACATTTCAGACAAGGTAATTTATTGATGTAACAGCTGTAGATAAACTATAGTTGTCTCATATTTACCCATTCTGCACACCACTATTTGGAAGCTAGAAGAACCACCTGCATTTTGAACAGAAGTGTTTCATTGAGCTATTCACAGTGGCATTCCCTTTAAATAATAACAATTTTTAAAACAGTTAAAAATACAATAAACATAAACCCCTATATGCAAGTAATAAACATAAACCCCTTGGTTTTGCAAATAATTCAGCTCTTCCTTCTGACTGGCTGTGTATTCAGCAATCCCAGCTGAACAGTTTGCTCTATGGGCCTGTTTGGCTGGAAGGCAGAATGAAAGTGTATTTCCCAAATACAGCCACAGTCAAATCTCAGGAGAACTGAGGCTCTTGAAAGCAACACTAAACTGTTCCACTTGGGGTTGTTCTGGCTACTTCCATTAAATGGAAATTTCTTGCTTCTAAAAGGAAATTTGCACAGGTTAAATTTGCCTAAACAATGTATTATTAAGTTTTTTTTAAGTCGTGTGATAGTTTTAAATACTGAACCTGAGTTTACTGGGGTGGTAAATACAATTCTTAATACTTTTATACTTAACATTTTAATAATTTAAAATGTAATTTAACAGTGAATAAGAAGCAAAGATTTCTCAAAGGTGACATTGTAGTCACATAGACTTTAATTTTTCTATACAAGTTCTTAAACCTACCTTGACTGACAAGGTAAAAGGAAAAGCTAACATTATTATTACTCCTACCCAGAGGTGTGGTATACACCTAGAGTATACACCACCACGGATGATACTGACTTCTGCAGAGCTTAGCAGTCAGGAATTAAGCTAGAATAAATTTACTTTCCATCTGCTATATGCACGAGTGTAGGAGCAGCAAAAGTGCAATAAAAGAAAAAGAAAAAGAAAAAGAAAAAGAAAAAGAAAAAGAAAAAGAAGAAGTTTCAGTGCCAAAATAAACAGACTTTGTTCACTTGAGGACTGTGAGAAGTGGCTGAGAATATTCCAAGATGTTCTTTGATGGCTGCTGTAGCATTGAGTCTTTAGGGATAAGGCTGGAGCATGGATACTATTGCAGTGCACTGTTCATCAATGTGCCTATGTAAACATTTCTGCCAGGGAGAAAGAAAGGAGCTGTGTCCAATGTCCAAAGAGAAGCAAACGTATTTTGACAAAATTCTTTATTCATGCCTATAATACTGACAGAATCAAATGCAGAGATTTCATAGCATATAGTGGCTTTCTTTTTTCAAAAGAAATAATGTTACGTTTGAAGCATAATAAAGATTAGAAAAAGTCGCAGTGCTGGTTGAAGAGACCAAATCTCATGTGCACTTCCATTATTTAACAAGCACATACACAAAGCCATGAGCAAATATTAACAGAACCTGGCAAAACACCACTAAAGACAAAATATTTCAAAGGCAGTGTTATCAAAATCCTTTGAAACTGAACTAAAAGATCATATAACTTTCCAAAGGCTGTGTCTATCAAGCCCCCTTGAATTTAAATTCCAGTGGCCTTTGACCTTTTGCACCAAGCAGGAGCATCTTCCAGAAATAATTTTCTGAATGCAGATGCCCTGTTATAGCACTTATTACTCGTTCAAAGGAGAAGTGAACCTTCAATTAGTTGAAGAACACATAAAACCTTGAACATCTAATAATAAGAAGCAAGTGTTCCATATGCTGTTAGGAATTTCAGTCCACGATGATTAATGTGGCTCACAGGCTACTCTTGTATGATGATAGAAGAGATTTTTGCTGCCTCTCCTGACAGGACTGATGCTTCAAAACTATTTCCAAACCAGCATGAGAGATGTTTCTCGTTTTTCTTCACCTGAATAGAAAGGTGATGAATGCTCTTGTCTTAACCCTGTCACTTTATGAGCATTAAACAAATATCATGGCAGTATGATGTGATAACCCTGTGTATGTGATGCCCCTGATATATGTTATATTCACTAAGGTGAGTGGTGAATTAATAGTCACTGTCATTATGTTTGAAATAAAGTGTTTGCATTGTAAGTGTGCAGAGAATCGCAGAAGCAAATTCAACAAATCCATCTTCATTCAAAGTTAGATGTACTTCTAGTAGCACGTATTTTATGCATCTATACATGAAATAGGATAATTTGAATCAATTATGTCAAAAGACTAGGAAAAAAAAAATCTTACAAACTCCTTAATTAAAATCATGCAAATAGTAGCAAGTTGTTTCCAGCCACAAACAAGTGGTAGTGGCCTGGCATCTTTCTTTCAGCATCAAAAAACATGACTGGCAAAGCTCAAAGGATCCGTTTGGTCAGCAGAGAAAGGGTATTTGGTTTCAAAAATCTTAAAACTTGGGTCTTGCCTCTATGATAGTATGTGGTGCTATTCACAGATGAGATAGATAAAAATACAAAATATTCTAGTTTGGCTGAAACTATTCATCCTGATTCATCCCCTCTGATTCAGAAGAACTGAGGCTTGAAATGCATGTCTGTCTGTGTGTGTGCTATTGATGCTGAAAAGAATTTGTCATTTGGCGTGCGTGTGATTGTGAGCTCTTGGCCGAGCCACAGTCCTTTAGTTCACAAAATGCAGGCTTGTTTTGGGGTTGACATAAGTTTTGCTGTAAAAAGTGCCTTCAGTTGTTGACCTCTCATCACAGCATTTGTATTTGAGTCAGTTTTTCCATCAAGTAAGATGCCATGCCACCTACAAGTAGGATCTTGAACTTTGAACTGGGCAGGATGAACAATGTTTAATTCAGACATCAAAAAGCAGACTTGTGACTTGGGGGCAAGGGAAAGAAAGGAGAAGCAGAAAGAGAGGGAAAATTTATTAAAGTTAGTAGAAGTGTAGTTCCAATATTTAGCTGCATGGTTGTTGGCAGACCACTGGGATAAGATTACCACCCTGGCTTTTTTTGTGATCCATTTGTCTCTCAGGGATTATATTACTTTTCCTAACTACTTTATCAAAACTTAACCATATAGCTTTATGCTGAAACTCAGTTCGTGACCTTTCTTAGGCTTATGAGCTATTAGATCATAATGGTAATTAATATACAAAACTGTGCTTATGTGTCTATCTGTGCATACATTTCCTGTTTAAATTTGGGACTACGTCCCAACAGACATGATACAGGACGTCTGATGCTTCTTGGCTGATGTTCTCTACAACAGCCAAAGGCTGATGCAGTTAGGTTTAATGCTCATACACTACTTTAAGGCATTTTTCTTCTGTACATTGCTGCTTGGAGAAGAAAGACAACATCGTTTAATACCAGCAGGGGTGTGCTCCTTCTAGTAAGCCAAAGCTTACTGGAAAATGGATGGAGGTTGGAAATACCACCATTAAACCACCACTGATCCATTTTGTATCTGTGGGAGGTTTTAGTCAGGCCCCTGTAAAGTTGATTTTTGCCTTAGATCCTGCTTTTCTTCCAGTCCAAACCCTATTTGTAGGCCAGTGCTTAGGCATCACCTTTCAGTATGCTTCTGGAAATGTATTTTTGCACTAGCACCTGGTTTTCCTCTAACTCAAGCCCTAGTTTAGCACAGTGGCTCCTGCCAGTCCCAAACTGTACCCACCACCTGTCGAAGGTGAATACTAGATCTCAATTAACACTGACCATTAAAATATAGGTTGTAATCCTGGCTTTATCCTTCCTTTCCCAAAGTTTACTCAACAAACCCTTTACTGTTCAAATCATATGCTAGTGGCATACCAACTCCATTTTTATCTTTTTTATCAGTCACTGATCGTGATCTTCAGTGGGTTGTTTAGAACCATGCATATTATCAGATCAAATAGTCTGAGTCTTTTCAATCTTAAAAACCTTGCTCCATGCCATCAAAATTAGCTTTTATTCAAAGTCCTGTTTCAGTGAAATAAATGTGTTGTAAGCTTACGCTGCCTAACTCTGTCTTCCAGCTAAAATACACCTTCCACTGCTATATTTAAGGTAGGAATGGATATAATAAAATTAGCTAGAAACTGGGGAAGCTGAAAGTTGAAAGCAGAGCATTAGGCTATATTGTTAAAAAAAAAGGGCTCCTGCTCTCAAATCTCTCAGTGTAGAGTAACTGTGACACAGAGCATCCAGAACCAACATTTACTTCAACTGAATTGTTCTGCAGTGTTCATGATGTCCTCAAGACAGTTCCTTTTCTCCTGAGACAAATTACTGCTACCATGTTAAAAGTTAATTTTTCATCCTGAAATCAAGCTAAAAATTTAGAGGCATCAGAGTCTACATATACCATGGATTAAATCCGTTTTCTTATCTTCTTCTTTGCCATTATGTGGTTATATATAATATTTCTATTTATTGCCTCTTGCTGTTTGACTTACAGGCTGTCATAAATGGCACTGTGCACAAAGAGTCCTGATTTTGGGATTATGCATCTGAAAAGCTCTTGACAGTGGAAAAGATTTCTGATGTTGGATAGTAGCTCAGATGAGATAATTAAATCATTTGGGGATTGGGTAATATCTGTAGATATCACAATATTTATTATGTGAGGTAGTAATGATTACCATTCTTTGTCAGTAAATTAGACACTTTTGAAAATTAATTTCAACTCTTATCTTCTCATTTTAGTGACAGTTGAAGTAATTTTATTACTTTATAAAGGGATTTTTTTTACATTTGTGCTGCAAAAGGTGATGTTGGTGTATGAGAGAAAGTACATAGGGTTTGATCTGAGCCAGCAAAGCAATTTAGAGAAATGAAACAGTCTCCAGCAGCAATATCTTTGGTTCAGTCACCCATAAATCTCCCTGAGGGATTCGTGGCCTCAGCATCCGTATCGCACAGTCCTCTGTCTTTGCCTTAGTGTAGCTGCTGAGAGAGTTGCTAGCCCAGCTTCTTTTTAAGACATCTTCTGGCTCATTTCCTATTTGAAAATCCATTTGCTCTGTGTTCAAAAAGAGCCAGTTTTGCTGCCTACTTTATTAATGCACTGACCAGTTCAGTCTGCACCTCAGGGTGAGTCTTTGGTGGTCTCCTGATGGGCTGCCTGTGCTGGGCAGGCAGCTGAACAACAGATGGAATAAAAGATACCCCTTCAAGTGAGGGGGGACGCATGCCTGCCCTCCAGGAAAATTGGAAGAAGTGGGCCAGGCTCTTAAAATTGCAAGAGACATTACAGCTCTCTTGTTGCAGCAAGTCTACCCTTTCACAAGTTTGCCTGTATGGCTAATTTCTCAAGGTCGAAAAACCGATATTTTTTAAGGCAAAAGTGGTTTGAGGAATTACTACAAGTACTAGGAAAAACTCTCCAGTTCATACCCATTAAGTACCTTTAGCATTGTCCATTAAAAAAAATGCACAAAGAGTGTGTTTTTGTGGAATTTTAGTTCTTAGGTGCAGGCTGATTTACTCTGAATAAAGCTGGGATGAAACAGTGGTGGGTTGACACAGTCAACAGCCCATCTCTTACCTGGCTGGTCACATCCCCATTCTCCTGCTGCATCTGCAGAAAGTAGAAGGAAGGTGAGAAGATTAATGGATGGAGATCAATACAGTTTACCAGATGAAGCCAAAGCTAGGTGTGTGAGCAAAGCAGAGGAGGAGTTCAATTGCTACTCCCTACCACCAGGCAGATGCTTCCTGGGAAGCAGGTCATCAGTAGTTCAAGTAACTTCAGCAGTTACTTGGGAAGACAAACATTATAAACATAAAAGTTCCCCTTCCTTCCTTCTTTCTCCAAGCTTGCATTGCTGAGCACAACATACAGGGTATGGAACAGCTAAGGTGTACTCTCCTGGTAGTGTCCCTCCAGAGCTGCTCGCTGGTTGGGCATGGTAGAGAGGAGAGAAAGCCTTGGTGCTGCACAACACTGCTTCAAAATAGCCAAAATATTTGTGAGTTATCATGCTGCTCTAGCCACAAATCCAGACTGCAGCCCCCTGCGGTCCACTGGGGAAAAAATCAACTCTATGCCTGTTACTATTGGTTATGATTTGTTAACCTTCTTCAGTTGCTCATAATGATGTTGATTTCTGCACATTTGAAGGTACAGATGTTGGTACAACGTTCCTCTGAAACACATCACTTCCAACCCCTAATATCTATGATTCTGTGATCACTTCTTCACGTTAAGTGCATTAATGCTCACAGATTTTATGAGACTGGGAGGAGTAGGGTCTTAGCGTGCTGATGCTCGGCTGATCCATGCCTTTATCTGCAGTGACCTGCATCTTTATCTCTACTTAGAAGCATTTTCCTATTTAATGCTTTATTTTAGTATCTTTTTGGGTTGGGAACCCTGAGAGTGATTTTTCTTTTGGAGAAGAGAATCTCATGGGAAGATTGGGTCCTTAAAATTCCTGTTATTTCACTATATTATTTCCCTTTGTATGGCAATTGTTGTACAGCTACTGCTTTGTTTCTGTCCTCAGGGCTTTTAGTTTTTGGCATGCCAGTAATTGTATTCAATGTGATTTTTTGCTTTTTTTTGCCAGATAATACTGGACTATCACAAAGCTATAATTTTCAGTGTAGAAAGAAGATGTCATTGTTTGCAACCTTGTGCCACAGGGAAGCCTGATGTGATCTATTGCAGTGCACATCTCAAAAATTTGAGTTTATTCTAGGAGGGATCTAAATGTAAAAGATTTACCCACTTTCTGTCTGCCTGGCTTCTCAGCTGACTGTAATTCTGGTGGGTGGCTTTTCAGCTGCAAATCTCTTTTGATCCTCTTTGCAATATTCTAAAGCCTGATGTTTGATTAATCCCCTTGCCTTGCTGCTGGCTGGTGTTTTCAGGGCTGTGGTTAGTGGCTCCTCCCAGGCTTCCTATTTTACTGCTGTTAGACAGTGATTTAAAAAATAATAATAAAAAAGACTGTAGACCTATTAGGAATATTCCTCTGGCTGATATGTTGCCTTATGATCAAGAATGCTAGTACCACACTCGGGGCAAGGACGGTCTGGCACCCTCACAGCCGCCGGGCAGCAGGACTGCCAGAGCCACGTGCCCAGCCTGCCTCTCAGGCACAGCTCATGGTCAGACTCACTGCTATCCTTCTGCCAAACACAATCTCCAGTTTCCTAGATGGGACAAAGCAAAAGGTATAGCTGCCTCTTTCCCTAAAAAATAGTTCCTGATATTTCATTTTTCCTTCACGATGAATGTGCAGTGTGGTTTTGGTGATTTAGTGCTCAGCTTCTGCATGCACCACAGAAGGAGTCATCATTTAGAAAGGCTTCTAAGAAAAAAACACTTAGTGGTGGTTGCTGTGGCATCATAGACTCGAGACCAGCGTTTGCAGTTCTGTGGGGAACAGTTTACTCCTGTTGGCACAAAGCCTGTGTCAGGGCACACTGTCACCAAGTCTTCAGTGGCTGCTCGACCTCCTCCCACCAGGAGAAGTCCCACTGTTCTGGAAAATTTTAGTCTTGAATGAGAATTAATACTCAGAATTGTTTTTAAAGATTTCTTGGCTGCTTCTGAATTCCTCAGATGTCTTTGCCTCTACTCGAAGATGCTGACTGCAGTGACCCTGGGAAGTGGGGCTAATTTAGAGCCCCAGAGAGTCAGAATTACTCCCCACTGGAGAGCATAGAACCTGAAAAGCCACAGGAGCATTAGGAAAGCATTAGGCTTGTATAATACAATAATCTTTGAGCTTTACAGCAATCCAGGAGAACCCAGTATGGTGAAATATCAGTCACCAGATACTTACAAAACTCTTGAGTTTTTTTAGCTGAAAAGCAACTTTTCTTTGAGTTACAGTTGTAGAGAGTTTGGTGCATATCAAACAAGGCTTTACATTACAATTCATCTCAGTTGTTGGAACGAAGGAAAGAAAGATGCACTTGTGTCTGGTGAGACTAATAGTCCAAAAGTTGGTCGGTCCCTTTTTTTCTTTTACAATGTTCTATTTGGTGTCCTTCTTCAGTCCTAAAGTCTTTTTCCAGACTCTGGTCCTGCTTTTACCTCACTATATATAGGTTATAAGGAAAGTATCTTTCTGTATTGGTGCTACAAAAGATGGAACCTCTGTTAGATAGCTATGTTTTTCTGTGTTTAATATTTGTCTTATTAATGTTTCTTGAGAAATCTGCTAAACAAAGGTATAAGTTGGGAGATCTATAGAGCTTCAGAACTGATGGAGAATGGACAAGAGAAGATTTATTACAATGTGTAATTTATTTTATAACTTCTCTTCTGGTTTCTTCTTTTTTAAGTCCAGTTAAAGATAAGTACAGTCAGTTCCCACACAATTAATTTTATTTGGGCAGCGTGCCTTTCATAGCATCACATATTGTCATAACTATCTTTTTATCATATTTGTAAGTATCTAGAAAATTTCTAAGTAAAGAATGTTATTTGCAGAAAAACTTGCAAACATGGTGCCTTAAAAATGTCTTCACTCAGGTGTTGGTGACCAGATGAATGAATTACTGCAATTCAGCCTCTATCTACTAAAATGCTGCAACATACACTGAAGTGTTTTAAGTACCTGTGTAAAGCTGAGCACTTGTCACTGCACTCAGGATGCAGACTGATGATGTCAGCTCTTCTCACATAGAGCTGGGCATTCATTAATGTGTGGAAAATTCAGTGAGTATGCTGATGGTTCATGTTGGCTTTCTCCTTTGAGCTATAGCAGTAGATGCACATTCATGTGACATAGAGCATCAAATTAATAGCAATGGATTAAACAAGTTATTTCAAATATTCAGGATACCTTCAGACAAGAAAGTGGATTTGTGGTTTACGTTTATATTCTAAACATTAAAACTATGAAACCTTTTTTTAAGAGCAGGAGGGTGGGATTTTCCAGATATAATTGTGATCTAGAAATCGATGTTGTGCCCTGAGGTTTGAAGCAAACGTGCACTTGCCACTGCAATGCACTTCTGCACTAACCGGGGCAGCACTGAGTGAGTTCTGTGGTCTGTTTTTGGGCATTCCCTAATCATTGTGCCCCTTCCTTTTGATCAACAAAGTTGCAAACATCAAGGAAATACTTTAGAAAAAGTGTGAGCTCTGAGCCAAGGTTTTGGTCAATGTCTGTGACGCAGAACATGAGAACAATGTACAATAAACTCAGAATGAAAACAAGAAAAAAACAACATAGGAATAATCCATAGCTGAGAAAAGGAACATCTTTCCCATTAAAAAAGTTTTGGAAAATAGAACAATTAAATTTAAAAGGCAGTTTCATGGCTATAAAGCTGGTTGTAGCAGAGAAGAACCTTTGCAACATGGTTTTAATTTTGAAATTCTATGAAAGTACCTTATTGTGAGGTACTTGGAGCACATCAAATAAGAGTCTGAGGCTTTTAAATCAGTAGATTTTAGTCAATAAGAAGACTTGGGGGTATTTTAGCTGTTCAGATTCTCTATTGATTCTTTGCAGACTGCGTAACATTTTCCAACCCATACAGTTAGTGGATTACTGAGCATATAAATAGATTTTGTAAAGTCACCACGTGACTGTGTGCTGGCGGGGGAGCTCCAGGGGCAGAGGATACTTGTCCTACCTTCCCTTCTTTAGCTCTTCAGCCGAAACAGAAACACATGCCTCAAGAAAACCCTGCTTAATACATGTATATTGCATGTATGTTAAAAGAATAATAACATAAAAGTGAGAAGCAGAGCAATTATGAAGTGGTTCAGCCAGCAAGTAGTTATGAGCTGGTGGTTGGATTTGGACAGATCCAGTACTCCCCCAGTGGCATTTTGGAGCCCTTTTTGAAAGCCACATCCCACGTCAATGAGATCTTAACTTAAGCACTGCTTTGGGAAAAGGATGGGGTTTTTTCCTTTGCTTTCTGAAAGAGAGGCAGGGAGAATCTGACCCAGTGCTTGTCAGCGTGCAGAGCTGTTGGGCTGGCCCATCTGGACAGCACCTAAGCAAAGCCAGAGCAAGGGCTGCTTTTTGCCCAGCTGTCCAACCACACAGCACAGGTCAGGAGATGTGGAAGAGAGCTAGAGTTATTGTAGATTGGGTGCAGATAAACTGGGGGGAGCTGAGAGATTTCTAAGCAGAAGAGGATTTGAGTAGTACAGAAACTAGTGTAGGATGCTGGGGGGTTATGGGAGGAGTAGCTGAAGGCTTGGAGGGAGAATGATTTGTAGATGCAGAGTTGCCATGATGGGAGCAGGTGGAAGGATGAGGACAGGCGCTATGAAATTGTATCAGAATGAGGAAGAAAACATTTAATTTATTCTGTCCCACTTGGACACACTCATTAAAAGTTTACCATCTTCTGCAGAGGCTAAGTGCCAAATTTTACACCAGCAGTAGTAGGTTATCAGTTTCTCAATGAAGTTCCTCTGAAACTACACCACAGCTACCACCCAGTCTGGCAGATGGTTGCCATTCCAGCAGTGTCAATCCTAGCACCATTCAGTAACTTCCATGCTTCAGTTTGCACCATTTTTCTCCTGTTACAAGTGTATTTATGCCTCATACACCTTACTATCAGAAGGTGCTTGTATCACTCCAGGGATGTCCAAGCAGTCGTGGCCCACCAAGGTGAACATGTGCACAAATTGCAGAGCATGCTAAGCACTTAGAGGGTTCTGGCTACATTATAGGAAGATCTAGCAAACTCTAATAAGTAACTAACTAATAAAAAACATCTAATAAAGTAAACACCAGATCTTATGACAACTAAAACATTAAACTTGGTTCAAAACCAAGCACTTCTGTTCCCCTGTAGCAAATTGCTTTCAGCCACTCAGACTGGGGAGAGGGATGCAAGAGGCAGCATGATCTGGAAACTGAGCCCCAGAAAAGGCTTTGATGCCTGTATATTCCCAAACCAGTCCATGCTCCTGTGCCCTGGCAGGTGATAGGGTACTTGGGGAGGCCCATGGCTCCCTTCCCTGGGCAACTGCTGCTCCTCTGAGGCCTCTGTGCTGGGTCTGGGGTTACCTCAGACTTAAGCATTGTGGTTTTCAACATCAGAGCCCCAGTCTTTCACCCTGAAATGCTTTTTAAGCTAAATATTTCATCAGCTGCCTGGTCTGTCTGGTAGTGATTTCAAATGGATGCTCTGCGTTTAAAACGGCTGGCTGCTGTGCTTGAGCCAAACATAATAAGCTGTCTTGCATACTCCCCAGCTACTAAAATATTGAATGTGTTTTGGCACCCAAAATTAAATACTGGCTTGATGTTCCCAACACACCTATCTCCCTCTTCTTATCTCCCCATCCCACCACTGCTTTACACTGAAGTTCTGCTGCTGTTGGGTGGTGATCTGGGAGATGAGCAGCCCGCAAGTGCCATAGGGTTTATTGCCTGTTGGGGTGTAACCAAGCCATCGAGGCAGTGCTAGTGTTGGCCTGGGCCATGCAGAGAAAGGCAGTCTGTGAAATGTCTGCCCCACGTCTCTTAAATTGCTTGGTGGGAACTTGCACTCGCTTAAAAGCTGAAGGTAAAAGTGGAGCTTGGCATTAGGACCCAGGCTAGAATAAAAAAGAGCACAGTCGCCATCAACTGCTACAAAGATAAACACAACCAATTCTTATGTAAAATCTGTTTGTATGTAGGTTAGCAATCACTGTTGTCATAATAACCATTGTGCTAATGCAAGGCAGTCCTACCTTTCCACTACTCTGCCATGTTTTAATGCTCAGGGCTATGATTTTATTTCATTTGCACCTCCAACCACCCAGGGGTGAACTAAATTAGTAATCAAAACATCTGACTGAAATCCACACAGGTCTGCAGCTCCTTGAAACCAAAGAGTGTAACACTGCTGGCTTCAACAGGCTTGGGGTCAAGCTCCTAAAAGCTGCTCCTGCAAACACTTGCTTATTTCCCAAGGGGCTTGCTCCTGGCTGTGGAACTTGGTGGCTGAAAATCACATGTTGAGCTTGCCTGCCCTGAGAAGTAATGCTGTGGAGATGCTGGTGGGGAGGGTCAAGCTTTGCCCCTGTTTGCACCCCAGCAACTCTCCCTTTGTTCTTCAAGGGCAGTGTGATTCCCATTGGAGCTGGATCCAATGATGCAGCAAAGGCATCACACACAAACCCTGTGCGCAGTCCTTGCCAGTTGAATGTTTCCTTTGGGCCCTGAAGGCACTCATTAGTACAATACCTATTTTTTACGTATTTTTAAATTAATTAATGGACTGTTTGCAAGTGGTGAGTGTAATATAGCATGCAGTTGTCAAGCAGTTGCAACAGGTGTAAGCAGAGATTCTATGACGTTATGTGCCTCTGGAATTGGCTGGGGTGGGTAAGGGTGTCTGTCTGCTCCCAGCCCCCAGCCCTCCCTTGGCAGTGGGTAGGCAGTGGGTTTGCCACTCACGGAGCAGTCAGCAGAGGCCAGAGGGATGTGGTGTGTATTTCTCAGTGCCTGTCTAGCCCTTGGCCCCTCCTGGCCCTGTGCAGCCCCTCCAGGGCTTGATCACAGTGGTTCCATGGACAAACTCTGACCCAACAGCTACATTTAGAACAGTATTTTTCTTGACTAATATTAGCAGGGTAGCGTTTTCTTTGGCTTTGATAACGTTGCATAAAATTCCTTGACTGACCGATGCCTAACTGGGAAGCATGTTAGAAACCTAACATGCAAATCAACCTAATCAAACTGTTGCCTAAATGCATAAGAAGGCTTAGCCATGGGTCAGCACAGGCATTAGAAGAGAGCGAGACCCCCACCTAGGGGCACAAGCGCAGGGCTAAGCTTTGCAGTACCCCGGGCTTTTAGCTCTCCTTGCTGCAGCAGCAGCCAGGGCCCTGTGTGAGCCCCATGTCCCCAGAGCCTGTCATTGCCAGGACCAGGGGAGCACTACCAGTCCTGGGAGTCTGGGGGTGCTGTTTTCCAGCCCCAGCCAGTCTGGGCTCCACGGCAGCCTTGCAGAGATGATACCTGAGGTGTGAGCTTGTGCATCTTGCAGTCACTTTGATGTTAAGGCTCCCCAAAGGCAGCAACACTTTATTCAAGATGGTTGTTCACAGCCTCTCTTGAGAAGTATTTTTCATTTTAAGCATCCCTTTTACTTTAGAAAATTGTAAAATGTTATTTTAGTTTGCTCAGCTCCTTCATTCAGGAAGCTTGCTTTAGGAGCAGGGAAGCTTTGGTATAATTCATATTTTTCTGTAGTTGTGCATGCTTTTGTGCTGCCTGGCAGGATAAAATAGGAGAATCACCCCCTAAGCCTCACCCCTAGACTTTCCCACAGTTTTCCTCACTTCCTTATTCCCCATTCCGTGGTTTGTTAGTGCTCGATCAAAGGGCTAAAGCAAACAGTTTGGATACCCGTAAGATTTCATAGGGTGACTCCATCCTTTTAAAACGCTTGGAAAGAGGGAGAAGCCAATGAGAGGCGATTTGCCTGGGTGGGTGATGTTGTTTTTTCAGTGTAAATCG